>QMIH01001557.1:214573-243059 GCA_003987875.1 Clarias batrachus | reverse complement strand
TGGGTGACATGGAACAACGATCTGACACAGGACAACAGACACGAGGGAATAAATAGGGTGAATGATTACAACAAAACGAGGGGAACAGGTGAGTGGAATCATCYTGATAGGATAATAATGAGGAAGTGGGAGGGGTGGTGGTGATGTCAMASGGACACRGGCAAATGGCAGAGGAYCAAAACAAAAGCCATGTGCTTGAACAGCCATGTAAACACAGGATACAAGGGGCGGAAACTTAAAAAACAGAGATCAGACCAGGAGTTTGACAATGCCTTGTCAAAAGTTCATTTTGTGACATTTCTTGACTTCTTAATGTGCTTTAGAGCATCAGTTGTCTTGAGTGCAGAAAGGGTGGGCAAAGAGTCAATAACCCTATTAGTGATACTACAAATACTGTACAAATCTATATTATGGCAAGAAACACTCAGTTGAGAAAAGACAAGAGACAGTTCATCATGGTAGAAATGGAGTTTCTAAAACTAAATCTTAAAAATCTCAATAATTTTGGCACCTCTGGAAGTAACACATGATAAGGAATATTAGACTGTTAGCGCTAGCTCTGTGCTCCAAGCTGTTTGTTTGTTTTTAGGTGGGAAAATGTTTGGAGCCCCCTGCTGGTAGGTTTGATTGATCAGGTGCAAGGTTCACATCAAATAACGAATGTGGCAGACGTGAAAAACAAAGACCTGCTAGATGATGAAATAGCGACATCTATTGATGAAAGGTACACATACAGTAGACCTTAAAATAGAGAAGACTGATGCTAAATTTACTGTATATAGGCTTCTTTGTCTTTTCTTATTCAGAGCATAACATTTAATTATTCTACCCCTCTGTTCATTATTTTGTTGTTAGACCTGTCAAATTATAGTGCTTGCTTCTTTTTTTTATTAATTGTGTGTATAATGTGTTTTTATTAACAGGTGTTTGTATTTTTATTATGAGGTGCAAGTTTTTATTATGTGATGTTTAGTCTTTCATTCTGGATATTGTGTTTGATGTTTGGAAATTCATTATGTATTATTTGCTGACAACTACAAGTACGTAGCTGTTCACTTGAACAGCAGATTGGACTGGACGACCAACAGTTGAGGAAGCTCAGATCCTTCAATGTATGCAACAGGATTCTGAAAATGTTTTATCGACCTGTTGTGGCAGGTGCCCTTTTTAGTGCAGCGGTCCGCTGGGGGAGCAGCATCAGTGCCAGGGATGCAGGCAAGATAAATAAAATCATCCGCAAAGCTGAACACATAATTGGACACAAACTGGACGGGTTGGAGACAGTGAGGGACAACAGGTCACCGAACAAACTTATGTCAATCATGGAAAATCCATCCCACCCACTACATGATCCCATACAAAGGCAATTTGTTCAAAAGTTCATTCTCTAACTGATCCAGCTTCGTTGTCACAAAGAACGCTTCAGGAAATCATTCGTACTCTTCGCCATCACACTGGACAATGACTCACCGCTATGTAACAGATAACAATAATGACAATATTCAATGTCACTTTATGCACACATACATACAGTACAGTGACAACTTGCACATTTCATCTCTTTTTCTTATTTTGAAATGCCAGTTTGCACTTTTCTCCCCTTATTGCTGTGTGTGTAACCTGCTCACGACATCAATGAAGTCTATCAATCTATCACTCACTGTCTATACCGCTTTATCCTGTATTCAGGGTCATGGGGGGCCTGGAGCCAATCCTGTGAGGCTCAGGCCATGTCAACACGGGGCCGAGTATTTTTTAAATATATAGAGATTTTTCTCTTCGGTTTTCGCCTTTCGTCCACACGGAAACGCTGCTTTGCTCGTTGAAAACGGAGCTTTCCAAAACGCCGCTTTCAGTGGTGTTGTGTGGACAGGAGAAATGCAGAGTTTGACTGTAACTTCATCTTGTGCCGATGATGTAATTGTCTGTGTGCTCGTCTCCTTGATTTGTGCAATAGCAAAGGTACGTACAGTAAACCAGTGACTGTGTTAACGTTGCGTACTGGACTTTTTACATGCGTTTACATACAGACACAGTTACTCACACATAACATTAATGAACAGAGCTGCTGGAATATACATCCAAGCTCACTGCTGTCACATACTGTACAAAACTCTGATTCCGCAGACAGCTACAGCGGTTTCGAACTAAACCTGGTCGGACTTCTACAAAGCGCAACAGGTAATGACGTTTTGTCCAGGCTTCTGATTGGCCCCCATGTTGATTAAGGAGGCTCCTAGCGCTTAACAAGGCATTTTCCATTTTCATGTGGACAAAGATATTTTTAAACCCGAGGTCATGTGGACAGAATTATTTTTAAAAAAGAAGAAGAAAAAAACTCTTTTTTTAAAAATACCTGGCTACGTGTGGACATGGCCTTAGGGTACCACCTGGACAGGGTGTCAATCTATCACAGGGCACACACATACACACACACTCATTTGTACACTACAGGTAATTTGGGAACACCAATTAGCCTAACCTGCAGGTCTTTGGGAGGAAACCAGAGTACCCAGAGGAAACCCACCAAGCACGGGGAGAACATGCAAACAGAGACGGGAATCGAACCTGGCCGGGAATTGAACTCAGACCCTGGAGGTGCAAGGCGACAGGGATCATTGTACTGACATCTAGTGGACAACTAGCGAATATAAGCAGCACAATTAATATTAACATGAAGATAAAGATAAAAAAGAGACTTTATTGTCATTGTAGTGATACAACAAAATTGATTTGGTAGCTCTCAGAGACCAGCAGCCATAAGAAACATAAAAAACAAAACAAGAGAATAAACACAAGATAATTGCATTAAAGATAATAAATATAACACAATATACTGTCTACAATGGAATATATGTGAAGTGGGTCCTGGTGCAAACAGTAGAGTGCAAACAGTGCAAACATGATTGTCCGAAATAAGAAAATATTGCACAAGTTATACTAATAACCGGCATAACACAGTCAGTCAGTTTATTGCAGTAAAGTGTCTGGTGCATTAACAGCAGCATGAGGAAGTAGAGCAAACAGCTCTCAGAAAATCAGTTCTCAGCAGCTGTGTGTGTGTGTGTGTGGGGGGGGTATATGGGTAATACAGGGTACAGCTCTGGCTCTCAGTCTGTTAGCGTGTGTCCTGATTGTCCTGTATCTTTTGCAGTCTGTGTCCTGGATGGATTGGATCCTTGATGATGTTGCATAGACGGCTAGCACAAACCGTTCCTAGGCTGTGGAGCTTGGTTCCCATAATCCTCTGTGCAGTCTCGACTATCCGAGCCAGGTCTCTCCGGTTATCTTCAGTACAGTCGATGTACCACACTATGATGCAGTGACAGAGAATGCTCTCTATCATGCTCCTGTAGAAATTTACTAAGTGCTGGGACCTTTGGAAGGAAAGCCTCTGCTGAGCTTTCTTTACTAAGTGGGAAGTAGAAATGGTACATGTTAAATCCTTGTTATATGCAGACCCAGGAATTTGACATCGTTAACCCTCTCAACCTCATCACCATTCCTGTAGTCCACAATGATCTCTTTTGTTTCAGTGGTGTTCAGAACGAGGTCACTATTCACATGCAACTTAACCAGATGTTGAACCTCCTCTCTCTAGAGTGCAAGGATGGAAGTGTGCATGCAGCTGCAAGTAACATCGCATTCATCGTTGACAGTCGTGTGTCAGTTGTGTGTGTGCTGTATATATTGTTTGAAAATCCACTGGTAGCATGATCCACATAATCATCATCTCTGACTTTTTGAAAATTAAGTGAAAAGCGAGAACATAAAGGAAAAGTGAAAAAAAAAAGACTTTTCATTCTTTTATTGTTTCTTTCTTTTACTTCGCAATAAACATGAATATGAATACAACTAACAAGCCACTGTTTGGAATCTTTGAACAGAATATTTTTTTATTAAAGATTAGTTAAAGATTCAATACACAAATCAAAGATTAAAACACACAATAGAGAATTATTTAATAATTAATTAAGAAGGGAAAGAAGATAAAACAATATACATCATAAATGGCACACAATGACAAACAATGGCAGTACTTTATTTCTAGTACTTTGTTTCTTTATTTGTTATTAATTTTTTTTTTTTTTTTCGCGGATAAACGTATTCTAAGTTATAAATAAGCTAAGGTGCTTAAGAATCTTGCTGCTTGTTCCGTTCAGATGTGTTTATACAGTTTTGAAAGCATTAACAGGGAAAATATCCACCGTGTGGAAATAAATTTTGAGCGACATCAGACAAGCTATTTGTATACACTCTGCATTTTTTTTAAGTGCTTTTGGTTTTCTGTTGTTGTTGTTGTTGTTGTTGTTGTTTTCAGAACTAAGCAGTTTCAGCAGATTTTCATTTTATTATTTTTTAAATTTTCCTGCTGTTTTACTGAATTAGTTTTGTGTGTGTGGTGTGCGTGCATGTTCCACAGATAAGAGTGATTCAAGCTGGAAAACTTTCCCAAATAATCACTGCATCATGACAAAAGCAGGCAGTATATCATCGGTAGTCATTTCAGTTCTGCTGTGTAGCTTCGCTTTCTGAAGACCTAAAGCGGAATTTGTGGGGGTAAATGGGAGAGTGATGGAAGCCACTCTAGAGCTCTGACAACAATCACAGCTCATAAGTCTATCATGGACATCTGTAAGATCAAACAAGTGTAATCAGTGAATAGTGTTGTCGCCTGAGTGTGTTATGTCATCCCCTGACAGTGCATGAGTGAGCAGTTCAAAAAGATGTGGAAGGCTGGGAGGAAACACTTGATCATTTTTGTCTCTCCCTGACTGGTAGTTGTGGCCTTGATGCCCACCGCAACAAAAATGGCATAACAAATGGAGAATGAGTGAAAATGAAAGTGCGTGTCTACTACCCACAACCTTGTTCTAAAAGGATGCCATCTTTTCGTGACAAACACAAACCACATCACTCACTTCCTCTGCTTTAAAAAAAAATTACGTTTAAAATTAAAAGAGCTATTTAGAGTAAAACATAATTGAACTGCTTATTCTCAATAAAATAAATGAAACTGCTTTTTAAAATGTTCAGGTATGACTGGCTTTGTCTTAATATTATAATAGTATAATATTATAGCTGGTCGATGTTAAATAATCTGGCAAAAAAAAATCACAAAGCACAATACCTTTTTACATAGTTTTGTTGCATTGTATTCATCTGCATACATACTTCCATTTTGTACAGTATAAGGGGGGAAAAAAGCAAATACTTTCTACCCACCCAGAGCCATGATTCAACTATTTGGTTAGAGAAAACATATAGAATATAGGTATAAAAAATAATATATTAATATATAATTTTTCAAGTTTATTTTTATAACCTGCTGTTCCACATACAATGTGTTGCGATAAATAAACAGAACTGTAAGAATTTAAATTCTAATAAAAGGTCAGTGTTGAGAACTTACTGTTTTGCTGCGCGTCGATCATGTTGTGTTGCCGGCTGAAAGTTCCTTCAGAAACTGGTTGCATGCTTTGTGGGCTTTCTGCTTCATAGAACTGATGTGCAGCAGTGGTTTCCTGTATCTTTTCATAAATGCTCTGTAAACCCACATATCCATACAAAATCCCCTCATTCGTAATAGTATATTGTGCTTTTTTTGTAGACTAGTGTCTCTATTATATGTTTTTTATGTAATATATATAATATTTACACAGAGGATTTATGGGAGTGAATTTTGGGCACTTTAATTGTGCAAATTTAAAATCAGCTGAGAATAAATTTTACTGTAGAATGATATGAATTTGATATGAATTTTTTAAATGTAAGCGTCGCAGTATTAAAGTAGTAAACATTTAACAATTACAGCATTCAGAACTCTAAAGATATCTGCTAATTAAATTACACAAAGATAACTTTTTTGTATTGTGCTGCCCCCTGCTGTACACTTTCAGTAGCTAAAGCTCACGCTTGACTATACCACACTGTACAGACTGTATATAAATCTTTCTCCATGTTTCTAATATTTAGCCGATGATGATAGTGTACTGTTTCAGAAGGAATGAGGGATTCATATCTTCTCTTTCTGTCTGTGTAACTATGAAACAAATGTTACTAAATGAAGTGTGTGTTCTTACAAAAGTCCTCATTCAAACCTGTCCCTGTGTCACTGTGTATTATTAAGGAATAAAACACATTCCAACAAGTTCCAACATTGCCATTATCTACTGGTCCAATGTTGTGTCAGTGTGGGGCCAACCTATCATTGTCCCTACCAATGAGCCAACATTGGGCCAATGAACAAAATGACATTGGCCCAAGGTGTGCACTGCAGTTGGGCCAGCATTGGCCCTTCAGCAGTGTGCTATCAGGGTAGATCTTCAATGTTATTATGTACTAGATTATGTACTAACCTATTCTTATATGATCTCCTAATTTGATGACATCATTGAGAGCCAGTGCATTGGGCTCTTTTAGGTATAATATCTCCTAATTTGATGGCATCATTGAGAGAAGCTGCTGCACTGGCTAAAGCAGTATATGCAATAATGTTGGCCGAACCAAGATGGCCCGACACTGGAGCACTGACAAAACTACCAAGAGTTTGCCGGCATTGGGCCAACAGAGTAATGCTTACTGGCATATACAAAGGAAATCAACTGTCTATACATCCCCCACATTTTAAAAAATGACAATAGAATTTATTCAGATTTTTTAAATTAACATTAAACAAAACACAAATATACAAAGCAAAGTAAGAATAAGGGGGGAAAGAAAACAGAAAATGTGGAAAAAATGAACAAATGTGCATTTCTGAAGGTGCAATTAAAAGTAATACTAAAACAAACATGCACCAGAGTTCCAAAATGAATGTCCTTCTGGCTCAGTTCCATTAGATCTTAACACTCTGATGTAGCAAATATCTGCCTTCAATCTGCACTAAAGCTGCTGGCAAAGCTGAGACAATAGTGGGTTCCTGTGAAATGAAGAACGGACACCGGTCTTCCATCAACAATGGCATCATCCAACTGCAACACACACCGCACATTAACCCCTAAAAAGACCCAGACATGTACCGAACTTAGCACATAGATTAATTTGAGCACATACTCATCTTTGTTAGGTTTTAGCCCCTGCTTTTATGGAGTTTCTTAGCTGGGCTTGTCCCCTAGATGAGACAAAGAGTATTTCCTCAGCAATGTCTCATAGTAAGTCTTGTGACATGCTGGATAAAAAAAAAAATAGATAAGTGACAAACAATTCAAATTATTTGAGGGACAAAAATAAAGGGACATGAAAATAATTACAATAACAATTTCTGACTACCCTTTATATACTCAGGGTCTGCATCTGCCAAAGTCATCTTTAATTCCTCCAGCAGATAGGTCATCACCGCCTGATTATGAGGTAAACTTATTCTGTGTGGAAAGAGAGCTGTGTCATGAATTACATTTAAAATGATTGTGTAAAACCCCATACATAGCATGGAAAGAAGCAACTTTCTTACCCAATTTCGTATTTATGTGGGTTATTTTCAGAGGTGGAAAGTAAAGAATTACATTTACTCGCGTAAGTACTGTAAGTAAGTATGTGTGTGTGTGTGTGTCCTACTTTGTAAAGTAGTTTTTAAAATCTGTAATTGAACTTTTACTCAAGTATGTTTATTTGAAGTATTGTACTTCGCTACATTTTAAATCATATTTGCTACAGAGTAAAAAAAAAAGAAAGAAAAAATTATATATATTATTGTATGCTTCGTTGCGCTCGCGTATGTGTATCGTGTCCTGGTCGCGCGCCGCTCCAGACTCCACTCCAGGTTTTCTGACCGTCCCAACATGGGCGCCTACCTGACCTTCCACACGGTCACTTCCGCCTTGAGAATGACGTCATCACTCAGCGCGACCATATATAAACGAGAGAGCGCCACGGGAACGAGGATGTGTTGTTTAGGCGAGTTGTTGGTCGTGCTGGAAAGAGATTATTTTTGGATTGTGTTTTCTGGTTTTGACTTTTTGCCTCCCATTGACTTTGATTATTGCTTTGCCCTTTTGGTTTGGTTGCTTGTTGCTTTGTATATATTTGTAGATAAAATCACTGTATGTTTGTGCACTCACCAGTAGTAGGGGCGTGGCTGCCATTTATTTTGGGAAGAGGGAATTTATCCACTGTTTTTGGTTTAGCAAGTCAGGGAAGTTACCTGTATTTTTGTTTGTGTGTTTTTTTTTTTTGTTTGTTTGTTTTTTTTTGCAGGTAATCTAGCTACTAAAATACAGATACCCTTTTGTTTATTTTGGCCTGGGTCCACCCTGAAGCTGATCCTTGTGTGTGTGCTTGTGTATATTTTGGTAAAGCAATACAATCCTTGCTATTTCATCAGCTATCGACTGGATCTAGTTCTTTCTGCCATATACCACCATTCTCCATACAGTTTAAAATGGAACCCGGAACCATTCTTTTGCTTTACTGCCCAAACCTAGACTGGGGCGTAACACCATATTTAAACGAGCACTTTAATTTTTAAGCACAAGAAAGGCATATTACCTGTAGCTCCTAAGCTTTGGAATAGGCTTTCTGATAATATTCGGGGCTCAGACATAGTCTCCCAGTTTAAAAGCAGACTCAAGTCCATTTAGCCTGGCATACACATAATTCATCACATAATCTCATACTCCAGTAGATTTACGTAAATGCACACTCTTATCTAGTCCTGCTAATATAAAGAATGCCAACTATGTTAATTCTTTTCCACCTCTTCTTTATTTTCTACTCATCCCGAGGCATCTGGAGATTGTGCCAGCTTCTTTTAATTGTGTGAAGCTGCTGCCATTGTTAAAAGTGCTATATAAACAAAATGTAATTGAATTGAATTGAATGTTCAGATTCAGACAGAGGGCACCCTCTGTCCTCTGCACCTGCTGACTCATCCCTGAGCTGAACTGGGCTTCATGTTAATTTAAATAACTTTCCTATTGCCGTCTCACGGGGGTTTCTTTGCCACTGTTGCCGTCACTTGGCTTGCTCATCAAGGACAATCTAATTATCTAGACACATTTTTTTTCACACATACACACTTCCATAAATGTCCTTTTCATTTTTTGCGAAGCTGCTTTGAGACAATGACCACTGTTAAAAGCGCTATAGAAATCAAATTGAATTGAATTGAAATAACCAGTTTAAAAAGTCACCAGTAAAGGGCCTACTTTAGGATGCTTGATAAAGGTATTCAAACATTCTCAATATAGCACTGTTGCATTATGTTTGCGAACAATCCACTTCTTTTAAACAGCTCTTTAGTACGACGTAAAACATCTGAATCACACTTGAAGGCTCCTTCTCCTGTAAGAGTGAGAAAAAGAGACTTACAGAGAGCAGAGGTAGTCGAATGTGTTAAAGATTAAAAGATAAAGAGTGGCAGTAGCGAGAATCGCACACAAACACGGTCACAAGTTCACACACTCCTGCCCACAAACAATGAAAGCAACAATGAAGTGGAGTAAAATTCTTGCAAATCATAAATATAATTAAAAACAAGCTCAATAAATAAATAAATAAACAAACAAAATCTTATTTTTCACTTAAAAACACAGCAAATTTATTTTATATTATATTCAAGGGGTTTGGTTTGTCCAAAATGTAGAAGTGTGTAACACAAGCTCAGGATTGAATGAAGACACCAAGAACTATGATGCTGCACTACATAAATATTATTAATCTGATCATTACTCAGAATCGCAGTGTTGCCAAATAGTTACTGAAAATTTTGCCCATCCCCAAAAAGCATTTTTTTTTTGTTCTCTTTGGCTTGATTTAGTATTCTAGAAAGTAACATATTTGTTTTTGAGTAAATACATGTAAATAAATTCAATTACATGTGATTATCAAAGGCAAGGAAAGGTCAGAGGCTAACAGTTTAGAATTTTTCTATTGAAATCTCACATTAATGGTGTGGGTGTGCTAGAAAACATATGAGAAGGTAAGGGGAAAAAAAACAAACACATTGTGGTCAGAGTGAGATCAGCTCACACTTTCTTATGCTACAGTTCTTGAAGCTTAACGGCATTGTTTCCTGGCTGAAGCAGTTCAGTCTCACCCAAACCCTAGGGCTTGTGTACGGTGGTCAGGATTCGGAATGAAGATAATACAATTTTATTTCTGTGAGTAACTTCACACGTTTCTTTTTTGTCTTTTAAGTTTAGTATCTATATGAATGAAGTATTCTAAAAAGTGATTCTAACCCCTCATGGTGTATCTGTGTGTGTTGTGGTTGTTAGATCTCCTTGTGTGCTGTGGAGCTGCAGAGAGTTTCACAGAGAAGTCGGTAGATTTGGGACAGAATGTGACTCTAAAGTGTGAGGTGTCTGTAAGAGATGTGTTCTGGATCCTGATGAAGCCGTCAGAACGTCCAGTGTTTATATTACTGTCTTTCTCAAGCCAATCCAAGCGAGCTGAGTACAGAAACAAAACCTTCAGCAAGACTTTCTCACTGCAATACAACAGCAATTTATTTATACACAATATCAGTACTAATGAATTAGGAGTGTATTATTGTATTCAAACTGCTTCACCTCCCGACATCAGCAGAGGAATCAGACTTTACATCCAGAATCACATAACTGGTGAGTTTATAATTGAGAGAAGATTTATAATATTAAAAAAGTAAATATTTTAGATTTCATCCTGCATCCTGTATTTATCATTTAAAATACATAGCATTTCTAGTTTTTTTTTATTTATTATCTTTTTTTTTTATCTCATTTTGTTGTCACTTTTATGCATAACATAAAATCTGTCTTTGTAGATACACCATACACTAAGGGAGCTGTATCAATTGCAGAGAATCAGACATGTGATGATAAGACATGTAAACATGTCAAACTCTGGCAAAATCTCTTCATCATACTCGCGATAATCAACTGTCTTGTCGTTCTTCTTGTCATCACAGGTGAATGTAACTTTATTCCACAATTCACATTGATTATCAGCTGATATACAGCATATACTGTTGGTTTTGTTGAATAGATCTAAACAGGTCAGTAAGTTTAAAGGCTTGAACATGTGACATATTATAACTAATCACTGAATATAACATCTTATCGTTATTTTGTATACAGTATATTACATATAACGCCTTTTTAATAGACGTACAGTAAATATGTAAGGTTGTTTCAGTGTTTTTCTTTGTTCACTAATCTTGTTAGGAAGAGAATCAATCAGGGTGACACGGAAAAGCTCCTCCATTTATTTATTTTTTAAACCTGAAGTTTAGCTTTCAAATTTTATCAAAACAATGGGTCACAAATCTTAAATGTTAGGCTATATAACATCTAAACTGTACAGTAAATATTGGCCACATCTGCATCAAGCAACTAAAATTAATTCTAAACATCTAAAAAATAGTATATTGAGAATAAGTTATATTTAGTTTTGGAATTTAATTCAAAAAGTGAAACTGTCATATATCCTAGATTTGTTACACGGACAGTGAAATATATCTAGCCTTATTGGTTTTCACTTTGTTTGTAATGAATTTAGAATCTTATTGTTTTACTTTTCACATTCCATACAAACTTAAACAATTCTTTTGATTGTGTAAAGCTGCTTTGTGACAATGACAACTGTTAAAAGCGCTAAACAAATAAAATTGAATTGAATTGAAATTGCATTCAATTATGAAACAAAAAACAAACTTTTTCGTGATTTTATTTATTTATTCATTTTTTAAATACACTGAATATTACCCTGATAGAATTTAACCATACATTTGCTATGCTTCTTTTTTTTTCATTATTATTCTTATATCTTAAATATATATTTTTTTTACATTTTTGGAAATCACAACCCACGATTCTCAACACTATATTTACTAATATCCTGTCTGACTTTGAACCAAACCTTAATGATTTAAATACTAGTTGGCTTTTAAATAGCATCAACTGTGAACTAATAAGTTGGCAAATATGTTTTAAAATCAAAGGTTAAAAATGTCTGAGAAGCGATGATTAAGGATTATGTCTACATGAAGCCCATTTGAGATGGTGTATAATAAAGTTGTGAATGTTTAGAAAGTCTTGATTCTTTCAGGGAGGTTAATTTTGAATAAACTGTAATGTTTTAGGATTTACAGTTTGCCGCTGCAGAAGAAGTCCAAAAATTCAAACACCTCGTACACCTCCAGACCCCGGTTTACAGCTGCGCCAGAACAACACCAGCGTTGTGGTAGGCTTAATGATTTTAATATGTTTTCGTCTAAATGTGAATTAAATAACTATTCTTAAAAATATCCTGATGTTTAATACACTTTAATGTTTTTTAAAGTGCTATATTGGTTCTACTTCCTTGAGTGGTTGTAGAAGTGAGCATGGTGGGTGTGAAGTCAGAAAGTCCCACATGCATGAAAGATGCATAATGCTACACAGATTTAGACGTTTTACCCAAATGTCTTAGTAAATCTGTTACAATATACAATATGCTAATTAATAATGCATGTGCAGCAAAAATAGTGCAAAACCAATTAAGCTATATTAGTCCCTGTTCTCTCGTGCCTATGTAGTACTGTGGAATATGTACAATACAAACTTTTAACAGTGTCACATGTACAGTATCTTAGACTTAATAGTGTTAAAAGTTGTGTAAATTAAAACTGGTGATATCACTCTATTCTTTCAGTACGCTGACGTGCAGTACATCAAAACATACGACTGCATCAGGACGACTGGCCTTAACTGCACATACTCTCTTCTGCAGCCCATGACCCAGCGTGACCCCAAGCAGAGACGTGACTTTAAACGCCATGATGTGGACTACATATGAAGTTTCATAATATCCATGAAAAAGCTTAATTTTTTGACGTGCTGATCTAAGATCCGTGATTCACAAATGATTCAGTTGTAAATAAGATGATCCGATTCATCTATAGCATAAAGGGCTTTTCTAGATGCTATTTGAGTTGTGAATCAAAATATAACCTGCTGAAATCACTTGGATAATTTGAACCACTGAATCAAATTATTGAAGTGAATCATTAGACTGAAGTGAGCCGTGTTCCAAATGCTGATAAATGTCGAGTCAGTGGTCTACAATTTTCACTGCTGTTTCTTCAATCAAGACTTTTTATCGTTGTCCGTCATCTCACTGTCTGAGCAGTTCCCATAATGCACTGCAAGTGTTTCAGTTCAGATATTAAGGTATGGATAGTTTACACATCTCATATTAAAGTATAAAACCATCTGTTTAAATTATACCCTGCCTGAATGTCCATTTTGTTAAACGTATTAGTTGTTTATGTCCTCACTTCATCTAGCACAAGCCACATGAATATTAAAACACCAGGTATGGCAAAGAAAAGGAGCTGTGAGCGAAATGTAGCTACATAACTGTGTTTCACGACACAATAGGACTTCCTGCCATATAGAGATCAGCCAAAACATTAACACCACTAAGCACCATGCGCTATAACTCTGCACAAACTGTCTGAGAGACTCTTTCAGATGTGTTTTTTTTTTTCCCCCTTGTCTGCGGTTTTGCACCTTTAGCACCGGTTTAGATTATGATAAGAAGGCAAGCTGGCCTAGGAGGAAGTGACAAGAAGACGTCTATGGGAGAAAAAAAAAAAGTGTGATTTGTCTTCTTCTTTTTTTTTATTTATAAAAATCTAAATAATTTATTATGAGGTCTAGTTTAATAATGCTAATGTTCACTGAATGTTTTTCTAAATCAGAGAAAAAAGGTTTATTATCAGATTTATTGTTAAAAGATTTCTGACCCAGACAGCAGACATTTGACCCACGGCTTCCTGAAGCTCATGAAAAACATTACGGTCACGTGTCACGTGCTTCAACCTCAACATGTCCACAGTGTGTGTGTGTGTTTGTGTGTGTGTGTGTGTGTGTGTGTGTGTGTGTGTGTGTGTGCACAGTGGTGCATGCATGCATGCGTGTGGGTGGGTGGGTGTGTGGTTGGGTTTTTGTGTGGGTGGGTGTGGGTGGGTGTGGGTTTGTGTGTGTGTGTGGGTGTGTATCTCAGCTCTGAAACTGGTTTGGTCCAGCTTACAGTCAGCATGAACACACTGCTCTGGAGTCATTAAATAAAGCTAATAGCAGTTTCTGAGAATTCTCACGTTTTGCTAATGGACAAAATCAATTCTCAGAAATGATGACTTGGTGGAAAGTTCATGATTTCATCAAGATCAACATAAAACAGTAAACATAGGTTTAATGCTATGATCATGCTGTTACCACACACTCATTTTTTTTTCACAATAATCACTGCATGTCAAAATGACAGGAGACTTTATTTAGTAATATTTGAACTTTGCTTAGATTTCAGGCTTTACTTTCTCATTTGTTAGAAAAGCACTTTAAATTCAGCTAAAGTTCAATTGTATGATGGACACAGGAAAACACGGTAAATGTACCAGGGTGTAGAGAGACTGGGAGATGTTAACCATTTGAGATTGTCACATTAAATTTCTATACATTTTCATAAAATATCTACCTTTAAAAGAGTATAAACCATGATATCACCATGACATCTCAGACTTTGTCATGCTTAAACATGCAGGTCGATCAGTAACATGACAGAATACTCTATAGTTATACTATACTATACTATACTGTACATTTCTTTGACTCACATTCAGGAGAAAGTTGAGACATGCATTTCAAAAACACAAAGCAGATTCACGTGCTACTGCACAGCGGTGAATAACCTGCGCCTTTGTGGTCTCAGCGAATGACAGCTGTAACAAACACGTGCAAGCGTCTTTAGGCATGTCTTATTATAACCCTCATTCACTGTCAGCTTTGGTGTGGGTTTTACATTTTAACATTTATAGTAGATAACATAAGTGTACTTGTTTTTATGCATGAGGTAAACTGCGCTCTGTGGTTGAGCATGCTCTGACCATACCTTCCTATTTGCAGCTCCTGTAACTATCCACTACAGTACGTATTTGTTGGGGAACTTTTGTGTGTTTGTGCTACTTGATTTTCACCTGCTCAGCTCTATATGCATGTTTCCACAACTCCACTTGGCGAGTTATCCATGGTCCAGCTACTACTCCTCAAAATATAACAGGAAAGCACTTGGCAGGACACATGAAGTCCCGGGGTCAGGTTTGTCACTGAGCCGCGATGTTTGTTACCAAAGGGAGAGAAGACTGTATAGATGTTGTGCATCCCAATTATAACAAAACCACTAAAAAACTTTTTCCAGAATGGCTTCAAAAGCCCTCATAGTGGTCTTGATCTAGATTTTCAGGCACCCCAGACATTATTCACCACTTAACAAGATAAACACATAATGCAACTGGTTCAGAAGCCTCAATGGACACACTTGCTAAATACATAATGGTCCATTTTGGGGTGACTGTGGTCTTTCACTATTTTACTGGCCTTGGTCCAGAACTGAATGCAGGTCAGAGAGCTCAATGTGCCCTGAGCCTGCATGGGCTGTTCCAAACCAGGTCTTCTTCACTTTGGAGCAAATGTGACAGGAACATAACAGGTCGTGCGTTATGTGAGCACCAAAGTATCAGAAGCTTTCCACTCTCTCCACTGAAGTATTGTTGATAAGAAGTTCCTCTCCTGCTGTGTGCGCATGTCTACTTAAAACTCCCTGAGGCCTTCTCATTGTAATCATAAATCAGGCCCATACAACAGTGTCATCAACAAACTTGATGATGGTGGAGTTGGTAATGGCCACAGTGAGTACATCAAGGGACTCATGGCACAACCCTGGGGGCTCCGGTGTTGAAGGTGAGGAAGGCTAAGACATGTCTGCCCAACCATACTACCTGTGGTCTGCCAGTGAGGAAGCTGGAGATCTACTGATATAAAGGTGAGCTGAGTCTTAGGTCCTCTTGTAAGGGGAATTATAGTATTAAAAGCTGAACTATAGATTACCAAAAAAAAGCAGTTTAAAATCCCCACTATTAGTGTCCACATGACTTAGTGTTGTTTGTAGAAGCTGTGAGGTTCATTAAATCCCATTGAATCTCTGACCAGCCTTTCAAAACACTTATCCACTGAGGTCAGGGCTACAGGGCAATAGTCATTGATGCAGACAGGATGAGGTTTCTTTGTCACAAAAAAAAAGAATTGTTTATCGCATGTGATGATTACTAATTTTGACAATGAGAGGTTGACTATCTTATGAACACAGGTGCTAGCTGGTCATCACAGACTCTAAGGACTTGACCTGATATACCGTCTTGTCCTGCTGCTTTCCTGGTGGTCACCCTCCTGAAGGGTGGCCTCATGTTATGCTCTGAGATGATGCTGGCATTCTTCATATGTCTGTTGCAATTAGCATTACTAGCACTTTTAGCATTACTAGCACTGTTAACGCTGTTAGACACAGCCTTAAAGCAAGTGTAGAAGTTGTTCAGCTCTTCTACCAAAAAAAGAACGTCTTTGTTCATCTTCATGAATGTTGATAAATACGGACATGTCTCTGGTGGAAGGAGCGATATTTGTTGGAGCTGTCAGTGTAGTTTCCTCTCTGTTTCTGCAAAAATTTTATGATGCATCCTTGTACATTTCCATGATAACAGGGACAAATCCCGCTCTGTAGGCTGTGGTGCGAGATCTCAGAGCATTACTGGTGGTTTTATCCCAAAGCTTCTGGTTAGGAAACGTTCTAATAGTAGTTTTTGGTCGTTATCATCTTAACCCTGGCCCTGAGTCCATCAAGTTTGCTTCCCAGGCTAACAGGATGCTAGACAGGGATGCACAATATGAATGACCCCTCTGTCTGTTCCTTATGCTGTCTCGTTTCCCTTGTGGCTACTGCTTTTGGTCTCATTTTCTGTTCATCCTCAGGATATTTCTAAAGTAGCTAAATTATTAGATTTAAATTAACAGGTGTGCCTTTTCAAAAGTTAATTAGTGACATTTCATGACTTCTTGATGTGCTTTAGGCCATTAGTTGTCTTATGTGGAGAAAGAGTGGGCACAGAGTCCTATTTGTGCTACTACAAATACGGTACAAATCCATATTATGGCAAGAAACACTCAGATAATGAAAGAGAAAAAACACTACATCATTACATTAAAATTTTAATCATGTCCCAAAGTGAAAATGTCAAACCATCAAACTATATGATAAAACCAGCCAGGCAAATTCCAAGCCAGGAGAGGGCTTCCCACTACACCGGCGGAGATGTGATGGTGTGGGGGTTGCTTTACTGTTGTCACTGTTGGTGACACAATTAACCATCAGTGTAACCACAGAATTTTGCAGTGATATGCCATCCTGGTTTAATGAGGATCATCATTGGTTTTCCAACAGGACAATGACGTTAAACACACTCTAGGTTATGTAAAAGCTATTGGTCCAAAAAGGAGTGTGATGATTGAGATGATTTGGGATAAATTTGACTGGAGAGTAAATGAAAAGCAGGAAACAAGTACTTAACACCTCTGGGAGCTGTCTGATTTGATCTGTCATCAAAGCAAAAGGTGGCTTTTTTTTAAGATTTGAAAACATAAAACATATTCTGTGTTATTGAATGTTTTTGTTGACTACATAATTCCAGATTTGTTCCATCATAATTTTAATGTTTTTCAGTATTAGTATACAATGTTAGAAATAATACTAATAAAAATAAAAAAAATAAATAAAAAACATTAAATAAGAAGGTGTGTCCATACCGTTGGCTGACCTATTCGGCCACTACAGTTTTGTGTTTGTTTTATTTGTCATTCACTCATTCTAAATTATAATTTTTTTTTTAAAAAGTGTGACTGTGAGTTAAGCTGGTTGCCGAGGATCTTTTAATGAAGACAATCTGAATTAATCTGTAGCACAGTTCATTAAATCCTGTGCTACAGGTTTTTTTTTTTTTAGGTGGGAAAGTGTTTGGAGCCCCCTGCTGGTAGGTTTGATTGATCACGTGCAAGGTTCACATCAAATAACGAATGTGGCGGACATGAATGACAAAGACCTGCTAGATGATGAAATAGCGACATCTATTGACGAAAGGTAAACATAGACCTTGAAATAGGAAAGACTGATACTGGATTTTGGATGGAAATTTCAACGCACTTTTGTAAGTTACTCTGGATAAGAGCGTCTGCCAAATCCGTAAATGGAACGGAGTAAATGTAATTAAATTCTGCAATCAGAACAGCACAGAGGGCAGACCTGCAGGTAGAAATGCAGGAAATGACATTAGATCTGAGAAGGATGCAACTGTCTTTTAATTACTGGGTTAATTTGTTGGGGCACAAGCCGAACCATCCAGCCCTGGGGACATTAAAACCATACTGGGACAAATAAATATTGGAATGACAGTTGTACAAACCCTGCTGAAAAATCCATCTTAGACCAGCATGATTTATATGCTCTATGCTGGTTAATACTGGTTAGCTGGTCTGATGCTGGTTTAGCTGGTGAACCAGCAAAACTGATGGAAGACCAGCATACAGTATCTACGCTGGTAGGTGAAAGGTAGTGAATGATCTACTGCTTACCGGTGATTCTGGATCCTTGTCTATACTACTACTATTACTGGACCTCAGCTCTGCCTTCGATACTGTCTCCCACAATTTACTTATTTCTCGTCTCCCTTGTCTGGGCATTTCTGGTACTGCTCTTTCTTGGTTTTATTCCTATCTCTCAGATAGACAGTCCTACATTTCTGTTAAGGATTTTCGATCATCCACTGTCCCCCTGAAATGAGGTGTTCCCCAGGGATCTGTTCTTGGCCAACTATTATTTACAATTTACATAATTCCACTCGGTCTGATCCTTCAACGTCATGGTCTTAATTATCACTTTTATGTCAACAACATTCAACTTTATTCCATCTATACACCTACTCCATCTGTCCAAATTGACAAAATCTCTGGATGCGTAAAGGACATTAGAGCTTGGCTTTGCTTAAACTTTTTGAAACTTAACATGGATAAAACTGAGATCATTTTCATTGGTACCCCAGCAGTTACCAGCAACATGTCCACTACATTTCACCTGGGAGATTGCTGGCTCTTGCATCAAAACATCAACTTCTGTCAAAAATTTAGGAGTAATCTTTGTCTCCACACTCTCCTTTCAGTCTCACATTAAATCTGTCACTAAATCTGCATTCTTCCATTTACGTCGCATTGCCCAACTGCGTCCCTTCATCAGTACCAACATTTGTTTCATCACGCATTGATTTTTGTAATGCCCTTTTCACATGTTTACCTGACAACTCCATCTCTAGGTTACAATACTGTATATTCAAAACTCTGCGGCTAGAATAATGACTTATACAAAACGCTCTTCTTATATACCCCCAATTTTGTTTGATCTCCATTACCTTATTAAATTCAAAATTCTTCTTCTTGTTTTTAAATCTTTAAATGGCTTAGCTCCCTCTTATCTCCTCAATTTGCTTGTCCCACTACATCCCGTCTCGCTCACTACGTTCTTCCGACTCTGGCCTTCTTGTTGTCCCTCAGTAACGCCTATCTTCAATGGGGGGCAGATCATTTAATGTTATTGCACCTAAGCCCTGGAATTCTCTACCACACTCTCTCCGTTCTGTTAATAACATCTCAGCATTTAAATCTCTACTTAAAACTTACTTGTTTTCTGAGTTACACCTCGATTCTCATGTAGTTCTCCTAGTTTTTTTTTTCTTCCCCCTTAGTTTAAATGTTTCTTTACTTCAGTACTTCAATGTCTGTTTGTATTCACCCCTTTTTCTATTCATTGTAAAGTGTCCTTGAGCTCTGGAAAGGCGCTATATAAATAAAAGCTATTATTATTATTATTATTATATAGAATACCTTATGAATATCTTAAATAGAATCTGTTTGTTTGCTTATTTATTTATTTTAAAAACAAGTAATGTAGTACAGTCTGAAAAACTTGGGAAAACCTGGCTTAATGTACCTTGACTTCCGGTAATATGCCACTTGTTTACTTGGTTTTGAATTACAGCACAACTAAAATAATTAATAATTATGTTTAATTATTATACTAAACCTACGTGGTTAGCACCTGGGGAAAAACCTTTTGAAGCTAATAACTGGTCATACAAGTGCAACATCCAAATAGTAAAGATCAAATGGGAAACCTTGGTTTAAAACAATATGAATGGAAAGAAAAAATAATTCCAGCAGAGGGTAAAATTGCAGCACTTATTTAACAGTACAGGTGTGCACTCAGACATACAGTACATGTACAAGTTTAACCACTCCTCCTTTTTTTTTCCTGCTTCCTCAGAAATGCAATACAGAAGGCACAGAGCAGGAAAGAGATCTAGATACCACTGGTTCACAGCCGGCTATTTTAAAGAGAAGGTTTTTAACAAGTATGTATTGGACAAGTAAAGGTTTTTTCAAGTTAATACATTTTAGTATTGTTAATGAAAATAAGATGGAAAAAAAAGGTTTTAGACATGATCAACAGAAGTTTTATTAGAGATGGAAGTATAAATAAGAGAGAAAACAAAATTCACCTGGTCATGTAAGGTAAGACTTTCAGCATTCTAATATTTGGTGATAACTGCTGCTACTGCTATAACTACTGGTGATAACAGAGCTTTATACTTCCAATCTATTTAAAATCTACACCATTACTTCAGAATCAAAGCCTTTCTCATGGGTTCTGATCTCTTATAAACTGGAGATGTTCATCTCAATTGTAGTTGGTTATGATGTTTCACTTCTTTGCCAGGTCTACCTAAATGATTAAATTCCACCAAAATAAATGTGTGAACACTTTGTTAAACATTGCATTGCTGCATTGCAATAAAATTGTAGGGTTTTCTCATGTCTGAAAGCTGTCACCTGTAGGCACAATCTGTATGATTACAGTCATACAGTTCATAAGACTAACTCAGCACTGGATATTCTGGGAAAGTTCTAGATAAACTGAAAAAAGGGCCCTCACTTCTGCAGGTAGTGAACAGATCAGTCAACAAGTATTAACACAGAACTACTGTACAATTTTATTTATCAGCTTTCTGTAAATTGCTGGCTCTAACTAGAAGTGGTTTATCACTGAGAAGTGAAAACTGCAGTGCTGTTGTCCAGCATGTGATCCTATACATCAAACAGAAAAACAAACTCCACCAACCATGTTTCATGCAATCAGGAAGTAAAAGTTGCTATTTACAAGAGCAAAGGTAAGGTTTCGAGTTGTGACAGGGTGTACCGGAGACCTACACATTTTACATTTCACATTTCACATTCACTTTTATTTTTTATTCAGTCAAGTACGGTGTGGGTCGTTATTGAAAAATTTGACCCATGAGCCAACATGTGTGTAAATCCTTTGAGTAGAAAAGAGCATTCAAAGATCAGTTTTAGAAATGCACAGGTTAGTTTATACTTGTGATTAGCAAATTGGGAAAAAAAAAATTACTTTACTACTTTACTCTCATCTGGCTTATTTGAATGTGTCAATCATCACCACAAAATGTGACGCCCCTAGTTTGCCATGAGATCAGTGATTTTGTGAATGTGTGTGTGTTTGTGTGCATGTGTGTGCATGTGTAAAGGTTGTCCTACACAATACCCCCCCTTCCTCCTCTTCAAACACAATTCTTTACAAAGGTAAATTCTAGGTGAATTTGTTTTATTTTTACTTTATATATTGTTTCAATTATTTTATATGAATATTTGTGGGTTGTTAATAGAAAAAAACGCTGTAAACCTAGCTATTTAATACAGTTAAAGCCAGTAATGCTAGCACAGGAAATAAGCTAACTCTTTTTGCTACACCCTAGCTTAGCTGAACACTTGTTGAGCTCAAGTGCGCAGTTCACCATCACTCGCATATACTGTAGAAACAAACAAAACATTGCTCAGTTCTCATTCACCTCTTTAGTGCTTTATTCGACACAAACAAACAACAACAACAAAAAAATATCTGCGGGCTACAAACATAACGTCATCACACTTCAACCTAATATCTTCAGAAAAAGGACAAATTTGGCCGTGCCTTATAACAATGTGTAAGACTGCAATTCTTAACATCACTCCTCTTAAGATTGGAAAGAATTTCACAATTGTACTGATTTCATATGATGCAAAAAGTAAACTCATTCCTCAAAGCTTCATATAAAAATACATAAAATATGGATAAAATAAATAGAACAGCGAATGTATCTTGGGAGAAACGTGCGTGCGTGTGCCGAGTCACATCACATTAATACGGCTGATTTTATTAGTCTATTACATTCATTTTCTTTCTCTTTTGTTGTTGTTAATTTACTGTATGTTTGACTTTAGTTTAAAAACATGCTTGTGTTCTATGACTGAATGAGGGCAGCTGGTGAAGCTCGCAGCAGGCCTCGCCCTTTCCATACACACAACCCATGCAAAACAAACACACCTTTATGCACACACGGGTCAGGTGTTTTACTAAAAGTTCCTTCTCCTCCACGCTGCATGATTAATCCTGATAAATCAGATTCATACAGTACCAAAGTGAAGGAAAAGCATTATCTAATGGGATGTGAAAGTCAAAACAAAGATATTGAACAGACTTTCTGATAAATGGATAAGAAAAAAATTATAAAATAATTCCACACACTCCAAAGAACTTGTAGTTCTAAAGATTTTCTCAACCCAGAGTTCAGTACATAACGTCATATGACCCTGACTGTACAGTATATTTACAATTTAGTATCCTAACATTTTGTAAAGTTTTCCTCATTTCCTCTGGTGTGAACTGATGAATAAGATGTTAAATGTACAGTGGGGGGGAAGGGGAGGGGGGTTGTCTTGATAGAGTTTATATAGGGGGGCAATCTGTGGCAGGGGGGCATTTTAGCGCATAACAACGAAGCATTTACACGACATTCACAAGGACATTTTGCTGTTCATAAGAAACTCATCTTAAACTGCACTAAAGGTCAACATTGAATGTACATCATAAGCATGCGAAAATGAAAACTTCTCCCAACTAACCAAAGAAACAGCCATTTGGAACTTCAGCAACACTTCAGCAAAAAACTCACCTGATTTAAGTGATCTGAAAGTGTAAAGACAAATGCAGAAGCACCGTGACGGCAGAAGCGGCCAAAAAAACTCCCACATTTCTGTGCCAACCTTGACCTGTGGTTATAAGTAAACTCACATATGCTGTGCATTTCCTGTTTTCTGACAGCCATTAAAATGTCCTTGTGAACACTGTGTAAATACAAAACATGACGTACAATAGATAATAATAAGCTAAATCAGTATACAGATCCTGTACGATACACACACTGGGTTCAGAAAATATTTAAACAACTTTTTTTGCCCAAACTATCTAAAATAAATCTGATTATATATGAGTCAATAATCTACACACAATAATCCATAACGACAGACGCCTGTCTAGTACTTATCTGAATAAAAGGTTCATATGTTTTTCATTTTAAATAAAAATGTCTAAATAGTTTCGCTGTAATTTTGATTCATTTTCTGTATAGATTTACATTTTTAAATAAATGAACGATAAAACAATAATGAAATGTCATGCGCTTCATGAAAAGTCGTTAAAGGAAACTGAATTAGAATTAGCGCAAACTCTAGATAAAGGTACACTCATGTCCATAAATGTTTAAACATTGGTAGATTTTTTGTTGTTAGTGTTGATTTAAATTAAATTATGAGAGCATATGCACCTAAATCAGGTGAGCAGTGTAGGAATGAAAGCACTTTACATGATCACTACCCTTTTAAGGGACCAAAAGTAATCAGATAAGTATGAAAAAAAAAATAGTTTAATTGAAAACTGACTTCTTAACTGAAAACTGAAAAACACACTGTCAGCAATGGGATTCTCATAAAGAATAAAATAATATAATATACTCACTCACTCATCATCTATACCGCTTAATCCTGTATTCAGGGTCGCGGGGAGCCTGGAGCCTATCCCAGGAGACTTAGGGCACGAGGCAGGATACACTCTGGACAGGGTGCCAATCCATCGCAGGGCACACAGACAATTTGGGAATGACAATTAGCCTAACCTAAATGTCTTTGGACTGTGGGAGGAAACCGGAGTACCCGGAGGAAACCCACCAAGCACGGGGAGAACATGCAAACTCCATGCACACAGAGACGGGAATCGAGCCTGGCCAGAGATCGAACCCGGACCCTGGAGGTGCAAGGTCCAATCACTAATCACTACACTACCATGCCGCCCTAATATAATATAATGAAATAAAATTATTAATAAAACAACATCATTTTTAAAAATCTAATCAAACACAATAAATAAAAATCAACATCCCATGTTGGTTTAAACGCCAGAGAAAACATGTGACTTTTTCAGATGGGACTTAAACACCCTCAGTGATGTGGCCTCACAAATAGTCAAGGGTAGATCATTCTACAATTTGTGTGCCGCCACGGAGAACGCCCGATCACCCCTGAGCTTGCATTTGGTTTTAGGTACAGTCAGCAAGTTTATCTGTTGATTTGAGAGACCAGGGTGGAGCATAGGGCTGAAGCAGATCCGAAAGGTTGGGCGGGGCAAGGCAATGTAAACATTTAAACATGACTAAAGGGATTTTAAATTTATTTCGGTATGTACCAGGAGCCAATGAAAAGAAGCCAGAACCGGAGAGACATGTTCTCTTTTACACATAAACCTTCAGAGTCTAGCACCAGAATTATGGATCAACTATAAGCAATGTAATGCTCCCTGAGAAACCCCAAATACAGAGGCTTTGCAGTAATCTATGCAAGTGGTGATAAAGGCTATTTCAAAATGCCTAAAGGACAAAACAGGTTTAAATTTTGCAAATTACCTTAACTGAAAGAAACTGAACCGAACCACATCACTGTTCTGTTTATCAAATTTAAGGACATGGTAAAAAAATAGCACCTAAATTCGACACTGTGGGTTTTGCATACTGCTCCAAGGCTCCTAAATCCAGAGCTGGAACTCTGCCCCTGGCACCAGGACCACATACCAGAACCTCAGTCTTTTTATCATTAAAATTAAAAAGATTTGGGCTAACCATGCCTTTATGTCATCTAGACATGTTAACACAGCCTTGACAGAGTAGAATTCCTTCAGTTTTAAGGGGAGATAAAGCTGACTGTCATATCCATTGCAGTGAAAGGAGATGCCATGTTTAGTCAGGATATAGCCGAGTGGCAACAAATAAAAACAACAAAAAAGAAGGGGTCCAAGGATGGAACCCTGTGGGACCCCATATGTCAGAGAAGCTGATGAGGACTCAGAACATTTTCTGTTAGTCTTAGAGATCCTATCAATATGATCCTAACCAATCAAGAGCTGTCCCCCTAATTCCCACTCAGCATGACAGAAGGATGTCATGGTCTGTTGTATCAGCAGTTACATCAAGCAGCAGAAGAATCACACAATCACCAGAATCGGTAATAAGATCAATGTTATTTAAGACCCTTAACCGAGATGTTTCAGTACTGTGAAGAGCCTTAAAACCAGACTGAAAGACCTCAAGAATTCCATGCTCCCTTCTATTTGATACATACTGTATATCAGTGTGAATACAAATTAAAAGATAATGGCTCTGGGGTCTCCTCAGAAGGCTAAGCTGTAGGGCAGAGCAAATCCCAGCAGGAGCGTTAACAGACCGTCTGCTCGTATCAGGTATTCATTGTTTCCTGGGGTGGTGATCACTGCTGTGTCTTGGGTCACTAGTCTGTCTGTTGCACACAAACACAAGTCATTAACTTAACACAGTATACTGTATGTGTAAACATATCACTCTATGCTACTGATTTTTAAATCACTCTCTCATTTTTTCTCCATAACAATTATCCTGTAAAGTGTCACGTGGGGTGGTGGTGCCTGAAGCCTGTTCCAGGAGACTCTGGGCACAGGCAGGCTACACATGCCAATCCATCACAGGGCACACACACATACTCATACACTCACTCACTACAGGGAACCTCTGCAGGTCTTTTAACTGTAGGAAGAACTTGAAGTACAGTGCCATACAAAAGTATTGTCCCCTTCCTATTTTTCCCCCTATTTGTCACACTTACATTGAGATCATTAAAAACATCCTACCTGCATTGTCCCTCTAATATATTCATTCCTAATCCGGTCCATTCTTGTCACTTCCAACGTAAATCGCATCAAAGGGGGGGGGGGGGTAATCCTTTGGACTGGCAACAAAATTAAACCTCACACAAGGATAAAAGTTCAGGTACATAATTTAATGTATAATTGTATAACAGTGTACCATGATACAAGAACCTAATTCTCCATAAATAAATAAACAAAATATTAATGCTTTGTTGTGACTTTCACTCTCCGGATTGAAACATATGCCAACAAAGAGCCTGTGGTCTGAATTCCAAGAGGTTTCCATGTGCCAAAACCAGAGATAATAAAGAAGCTTAAAAGAGAGGAATAGATAAAGGTCCTCTACAATCATCTTCAACATTGTTTGACATTCCAGGAGGAGACGTAGTGCTGCTATTCTCTGCAGAACTCATACAGTCTCTCTATCTGCTAATTACTTTGAAACCTGGGATCTGTGAAATGTATGGTTGTCTGTTAGCAGTGATTTATGGCAAACAGACATGGCAACAAATCCAATGTTTATGAAATGGCTTCATGCTTTACATTAATTGAAAAACTGCCATACACACCTTGTATGTATGTTTAGTTGTGCGTTCAGCTTAAAGCAGTTTGGCGCCCAGCAGGTGTACGATCCTACATGAGCTTCAGTCACATTTTTCAGCCTGATGAAAAAATTCGCCTCCTGAGTTACGATGCGGGTCGCGTAAAATATTCACAGGCAAAGGCGCGGCCATTTATACACGCGGTTGCCAGGCAACACGGCCATCAGGCAATCAGCCTGAATGAGACGCATCTGGCGGCGTGTTTATACAAAGGGTTCTGATACCGCCGCACTTCGTGTGATCATTTCGGTAGCACCGGTAAGGTATCAGGGCCAAAGACAAAGACGGAAAGAAAAGGAAAAAGAAAAGACAAAGCATGCTATTGTCTTATACTCCGGCAAAAGCGAGAGAGAGAGAGTGAAAGAGAGAGTGGCATGCAGCAGTTCAGCGTGCATGCTCAGGTTAAAGTGCACAAAGCACAACCTCTCTATAAACCTTCGGTAAGGACATAAGCCCCGAGAGGATAAGTTTTTGCTTTAGTTTCCAGAGACCCACAAACTCCTGCGTCAGGGCTCTTTCATTAAAAACATCTTGTGGTAGTCTCCATACCGCACCAGGTAACATGCTCTGCCTTTAATGGTCACCAAAACGTAAAAGTCTACTTTGTTGCAGCGCGTTCACTGCTTAATACACCGTTTAATACACCGTTATTTATGTCACACACCACCATGATGTCTTTGTATTGCCGTCTGCAGACTTGAACTGTTTACAAGACCACTGTGTCTCACCTTCAACGTGCTTAGTGCTTCTCTGCATCGACACTAAAAGTTTAAAAAAAATAAAAAAAAAAACAGAGAAATGTTCAGTAATAAAAAAATGCACATCAGCATACAGCAATAAAATATATAGATGGCTTCATGCAGCTTACATTCACACTAATCAGATGTGATACTTGTAGTTTGTCCTCTGTGGCCATGTAATGATCACTACTTTTGTTACTTTTGGCACTGGGCTGCACAGTTATCTTTTTTACGCCAACAAGAAGTCTAAATGATTCTAAAGATAACTGGTTAAATTATGCACTTGGTACTTATTTTCAAGCGTTATGTCTCTGTACATATTCAATGACAGATCATATATGACAACAAAGGTGATTTATTATTTACTGTACTTGTGTGATTGTACTGTAGGATAAGGCATTCTCAACCAGAAAACTGACTTGTTGGAATTTCATTTATAGACCTGTCTGTATTGACACACACACACACACATTTCGGTAATTAGGAAAAAAAGATATATTTTATATTCAATACATACATCTTTTTGCGTGCCGTGCTTTAATGCTGGGATATTCGAATAAGACATTTCACTCTGCAGTAGTGACAAATAAAGAGTTAACATTAACAGCTATGTGTTGTAGTGTTCAACACTCATGCTCACCTTTGTGTAGCCGCAGCAGGAAGATGAAGAAGATAAAATAGCTGTGATGAAAATACAAAGAGGAAAAAGTGAACAATGGGATACATTCAAGGTCACGGTAACTGTATAATACACAGAGGGACACAAATTAAATCCGTCACCTGGGGAAAGTAAAGTGGTAACGTTCAATAGAAAAGGAAGTGTTCTTGCCCTTTTTATGCGCTTAAACAAGCACACATGATTTGCAGGGAAGCATTCGTCATGGGCAGGTAATTATGATAAAGATTTATAAGCGTATAGTATAAAAGTAGTTAAATATAAGCATGGTTTTATTTTTATTAGAAACTCACACCTGGTTTTGTGAGAACTGTCAACCATTACCACAGAATGTTCAATCAATCAATCAATCAATCAATCAATCAAACATTTATTTATATAGCCTCTTACAACAGCAACCTAAGTTGAACCAAAGTGCTTCACTGCATAAAAATGACAATAAAATGGCAATAATATATAAGTAAAATATAAAAAACAAAACACGTTCAATTATTAAATACCAAAAGCCATTC
>QMIH01001557.1:193425-214368 GCA_003987875.1 Clarias batrachus | reverse complement strand
GGCGTCTGCCAAATGCCTAGATGTAGATATATATATATATATATATATATATATTCTAAATGGATAAAAACATATATCAAAATTCCATCCTAAATAAGTTTGTCCTAATTTTGCTTTAAACAGAAGAATGACAAAAAATGGCAATAAGATAACATAAAAAAAAAACACATGAAATTATAAAATCTCAAAAGCCATTCTAAATAAGGGTGTCTTCAGTTTTGCTTTAAACAGAGGCAGGTCAGTAACACAACGTAGCTCAGATGGAATGGTGTTCCAGAGTTTAGAGCGATCAGCCCATTGTTTGTACCTTGACCGAGGGACCACACTTTGCTACTGCTTTTATTTAATGGATACCTCAAACCCATGAAGAACAAACGCTGTATCAAATATATACAAATAAAATAAAATGCTAACATCAAAGATTACTAGTGCACCTCAAAAAAGTTTTATATTGTGATAAAGTTTTTTTCCCCCCATAAATTATTTTAAAAAAAATTAAAGTCTAAAATATTCATTACATTTAAAGTGAAGTTTTTATTTTCAGTGATCATGGCTTACAGCTCATGGAATTTTTTTTTTTTTTTTTAAGATGAATCGAAACAGAATTTACAGTACAGAAATTCTGGGGGAAAAAAATCTTCATTTATGCACTTAGTACTTGGTTACTTTTTTGTAATTGTTACTTAAATAATAGAGTACAAATAACAATGAGATACCATTAGAGCATCATCTTCCCGACGTGTCATGTAATAAGTGCATCTATTGCGTGTACTGCAGCAAGTCCAGTTCACAATTATTCTAAGAGTGACATATGATAGGAGTAGGTGGGGGCAAATGCAGGGAGGGAGGTACTGTAACTGCACGTTCAATAGTCTTACAGCCGCTGGAAAGATGCTGTAGAACAGTCTTGTGATTCTGGCGTGTATGGAACTACACCTTCAGCCTGAGCGCAGTAACTAGAACAGCTGATGGGCAGGGGGCTGCTGATCACGTAGAATGCTGAGCACTCTTTGAAGGCAGTGTGTGGTGTAAATGGTGCTAACCTCCAGGAGACTAGTCCCAGTGAGCTGCAGTGCCTGCTGTTCTGCCTTAGTGCAGCTGGAAAACCAAACCAAAAGTCCATATGTCTGCACACTCTCTATGGCACAACAGGGCACAAAATTTACCAAAACCCGCTGAGAAATGTTTCCCCTTCTCAATTTCCCCGGATAGAATAACTGATGCTGGGCCTTTCCTGTGGCAGAGGTGATATTGTCACGTCATGTTAGGTTCTGTTCTCTGTCACAGTTAGGCCAAGCAACTTGAAGCCGGTGACCCTTTATACCGTTTCATTTCCAAAAATGAGTGGTGAGTGCTCCTACGAAAATCCACGATCATCTCGCTGGTCTTCTTGATATTTAGGGTTAGGTTGTGAGTATCACATCAAGCTGCCAAATGTTCCACCTCCCTTCTGTATGAGGACTCATCGTTATTAGGAATGAGGCCTAACTCCATGATCTCATCAGGAAAATGTACTGTATAATGTAGTTGGAAGGAAGGGTGGTGCAGCAGTCATGTGTGTATAGTGTATAAAGTAAGGGACTTAGCAGATCACTGGGGGACCCTGGTGTTAATACTCACTGTGGATAATGTCTTTATATATATATAATATATAATTTGGCAGCCTGAATTTGCGAGATTTATATTGTTTTAACAACTTGAATACACCAATATTTTAAGTGACCTCCCCGATCATTCAGGATATTTTTTCGACCACAGTTCTTCCTTGAAGATGATGGGTCTCCAGTAACCTTCCAGGTTTTAATGCGTCTTACAGTTATTAATGCAATTTAATATTTATAATATAATTTAATTTAAATTTATAATTTATAATGCTCCTTAGTGGTTATATTTGCTTGATGCAGGACGATATTAAAATAGCAATGTTTTCACAAGGTCACAGTTATTCGTGCACACTCATCAACAATTTTAATAGGGACACCCGTACACCTTCTCATTCAGCCAATCAGACATTTAGTTACTGTTCATATCAAACATCTGAAAGGAAAAAAAATATTGCAATCCTGGTGGTGTGATTGTTGCTGCCAGACAGTCTGGTTTGAGTATTTCAGAAACTGCTGATCTTCTGGGATTTCCTCGCTGATCAGAGAATTCATGCAACACGTGTTTATTTACCAGAAATGTCTTCTGTTAAAAAAAAAAGAGACTTCACAGTAATAAGTATGTGTGAGGAGCAGGAATCAAGTGGTTTAGAAAAGAGGAAATACAGAAAGAAAGCACAGGCTCTTTCAAGTCTGTTTTTATTTGTCAATGACTTAAATGATCTAACAGTTATAACAGTATTGTAGTAATGGGTTTCATCACATGCAGAACCTCAGTCATGAACATAATTTAACAGAAAAATTCATTTACAATGTCACCTTAAGAAGCAAAATGCTCACGCACCATTGGGGGCGGCGTAACACACTCGGCGGACAGCGCTATCTGCTCCTCCCGCTTGCGTGAGCTCACAGACGCCCCTGATTGGCTGTAAAGCCGTGAGCAATGTGGAAGCACTAAGTACCTCTCATCCCTCCCCTCTGAGAGAGCTCATCCAACAGTGGCGGCTGGTGCAAAAAAAAAATTTTTTTCGGTGGGGGGAGGCGCAAAGAAAATGAAAATGAAACTTTTAATACTGGCATGTAAATAGGCATTTATCAGGTGATTGCGCATCATTACTACTAGTATAAAATAAAGTCCTGACTCACATCACATCCAGTCAGCAGCTCCGCTCGCCATAAGAAGTGCTGGAAAAGACTTCCATGTCCAATCACATGAGCCCAAATATTTAAAAACAATATTGATTCACTAAGAACAAAAGTGGGAGGTTTTTGATTTGAAAAAATCCAATTAGAGCTCAGCCTCAAGTCATATGCTTTTCAAGAACGTACGTGCCTACATAGACACTCATTTGTCCAGCGCCCCGTGTACATGAACACAATTAAACGTAAGACAGTTTTTTTTTTTTTATTGCAAATAAATTATATTAAGAAATACAGCGGAATATTGTGACTAAATTAGTTTAGTTCATTATTAAAATGAACAATTATTATGTTAAATAATTACATGTTAAAGTAGCACTCTTCTCTGCCAAACTTTAAGGGGGGGGGGGGCGGCGCCCCTGCGCCCCGTATTGACCGACTGCCACTGTCATTCAATAAGTACCTCTCATCCCTCCCCTCTGAGAGAGCTCAGCCAATCAGCTCTCTCTAGACCTCCGGCTGCGAGAGGTTACAGCATCACCCGGGAATCGAACTGACGATCTCCAGATGTTAGGGCGAGCACTTTACCACTCCGCCACTCAGGAGGCGTTTGGCATATGAGCAACCAAATAAATTGCGGAGCCATTCAAAACTTGTTTGCGTCAATGGAAAGCCAAGCGAAACACGTTTATATATATTTTGTGGGTTTTGTTTTTTGCATTTCGTGCAAAAAGCAAGGACGGTAGCAAAAAAAAAAAAAAAAGGCAGTCACTTCCAGTTTCATTTTTAAAGCAGCCGGTGGCAAGAGGAAGAAATCATAAATTAAGGTTAGGTGAGTTTTTTTTCATATTTTACTTAATTTATCTGCCTTTTGAAAATCTTTTTAATTGTTTTTATATGCGAAAAAAATATTACCGTGTTGGAAATTGGTAATATTGGTGAATATTTTTGGATGACTGGAACAGATTATCTGCATTTACATTATTTCCTATGCAAAAATGTGATTTACAATACAAAAACTTACCTTAAGAACTCACTTTTGGAACAGATTAAATATGCTGAGGTACCACTGTAATTTATCATTAATGTAACTTAGTAAATTGTAAATGCAACTGAATGCTGGTTTTGTAACCTACAAATTATATTTCTGCGTGACTTTTGCGTGATCATTTATAGTATGTTCACAAGAACATTTTTCTGTTCATCAGATACTCGTCTTGTGTTCATTTTGAGAATAAAGTACCAATAAAATGTATTTAATGTTAGTTAGAATGAATGAGCAGATATGTAAAAGTTCATGACTTTTCTAGGAAGCTGGCTGTAACTGTCTGTAATTCCCTTAACTTAAAAACACAAAAACTTAAGTGCTTCAAAAGATGCTTAACTAGCCCTGTGTCTCCTATCTGTTTAACTGTACACGGGATTGACGGGTTCATGCCACAGAGAGGCGATGTCCATGCAGAGTGGTTTCAGGGTTCACAGCAATAATGTGTGTTTAATAAAATGCTTCAGAAGTGAGGTATTCTCAAGTTTTTTCACATTCAGCTCTGAGGAAGTAAATGTGAAAATGTTCAATCTGCTGTCAATCCCATCTGAACGATTGCTGATAATGTTTCCTGCTTAAAATTGACTTGTGAACAGTAAATAAAACACAGCTATATTTAAAAAATAAAATAAATAGTATTAAGAAAAAAGAAGAAGAAAAAACACAGAGGAACTAAGAGGATATACTGTACAGTCCCTCCAGTGGGGTTGGAAAGTATTTAAACAACTTACATTTTTGCAATATTCAACTAAATTAAATTTCCTTATATTTGGGTTCTTTGGTCATTAATTTTTTACACATTAATCTATAATGACAGACACTTGTCTAAAGGCATCCAAACTAAGTTCAACTACATCCTGTTTACTTTGATTCTCCTTCTGAGACGTCTTAAGAATATGATCAGAGTGCTTGAGAAAATCTGACCAAATTTTGATGTCCGCAGCTTGTAGAGATTTTACGCAAAATACATGAAAGCTGGGGTCCAGGAGGTTGGAACCTTGACAATGCTGGTTTGCCACTTCAATCCCAAGTTCTCAGATACAATCGGGCATCAAACTGGCAACATGACCCTGTAAATAACTGTTACAAAAGTGATACATATACATTATATCCATCGCTCATATAGATGGACCATACGTACATACAAACTGTACATAAGGCTTCAGTAGTCAGTTGCTGTTCATATTTCTGGTCTACATTTTTTGCCTTAAATTGTCCTGTCTTTTAGCCAACCATTTTCTTTCTGTTTTAAAAAGTGACATGCAGGACCATAAATATTTGGAGATTTATTGTTATTCCAGCAAATGAGACTTAAAGCTGGGGTCAATCCAAATCAGGTGACCAATGTAGAAATCACAGCATTTTTTCACATGGTTCTCACCGAAACTAACCAAACTATTGGCTGCTCAGCTGTTCAATGGCCTGCTGTGTTTTATCCATTAGCTGTGTCCAACCGCAAAAAAAACGTGTTTCTGGTAAAGATAAAACACTCCAACAATAGTTTGCCAGATGAAGAATATCCTCCAGGAGATATGTGTACTGTACAATCAAGGCAGGCCTAGCAGAAAAAAAAAAAAAAAGAGTATGCACAAGAGGAACAAGGAAGCGACTTTAGTGACTGATGTGTGGGTGTGTATGGTTGCCAGTGGAACTGGTTCCTTTGTATTTGTTGTAGTGACTGTTTACAAAAACCACAGGATGAGTTGTGATGGGTACAACTTTAAATGGTCTGTTCAAATTCAGCCTTGTGAAGCTCAAGGCTGTAAAACCTATTGGATGAAGCTCTATGGTGATGAAGGACAACGGTCCAAAGCAAGATTCTTTAAGGCAAACAAGTGGAAATGTTCTACAGTGACCAAAGCCACCCAAGCTGATACGAACTCCCTTACCAACGGCAAAGCTGAATACGGAACATCCAAAACAACAAACAGGAAGTGAAGAGAGCAAAAGGAAAACCCTGGTAGATTATCACAAGGGAAAAAAATACAGCTTCTGGCGACGCCTGTGTGTCCCAGACTTTAAGCAGTCATTTACTGCAAGGAATTAGCAAGTAAGTACTAAAAATGACAATTAAAAATCTGATTGTTAGATTGTCCAATTAGATTGTTCCATGTTGAGCTCATTCATTATTTAACATCAACTCCAGTATACTGTGGTCCACAGTTTCAATAACACTTAATATGTCCAAATAGTTATGGCCCAGAATGCATTAATGATTATAGAGATTTTCAGGGCTGATTCAGTGGTTCTAACTTACTACCCTCAGCATCACCTATGCTACTTAAAAAGCTATATACTCTGCAGAATGTAACTAAAACACATTAAAAAGAGAAATTCCCTTACAGCATAAAAGTCGGCGTGGATTATCTGAAACGAGATCAGAAATATTTTTAAAACAAACACCTAAAAATAGATAAATACCTAAAAAAAAAAAAAAAAGTTTAATCCAAAATCTTTGTTCATGACCCTAGATGTCAGCATATCCTCTCTTCAAAACAGAATGTGAATGGTGGGGGTAACGTTCTTGTTTACTCTGCAAGGAGATTCAGACTTGTCAATAGATAGACAGAGAACAAGCTGTCAGTTGCTTTAATTGTGGTATGGTTGCCAGTAAGGTGGCGCAGTGGCTTAGTGGTTAGCACTGTTGCCTTGCACCTCCAGGGTCCGGGTTTGACTTCCGCCTCTGGATGCATGGAACTTGCATGTTCTTTCGAATGGAGTTTGCTTGGGGATTCACTGTTAATTGCTACAGCACCAAGTTATTCTTGCTTTCTCCTTTCTCTCTAATGTTGTCTGGGTTTCTTTCCTCTGCGTTGCACATAAACACAAGCCATTACAGTTTTTTGTATCATAGTTTTCCATAGAGAGGATCAGAAAAAAGATACTTCTTGATGAGTAAAAAAACAGAAAATTAATATTTACAAAGCAGAGAATATAAAGCAGTTTACACAGTAACAGATCCTCCATGCTTTAGGAGACTTTCGGGAAACACCAGATGTACACACCTGTAACAGTTCTACACTAACTGTAATGATGTTAGGGACGGGGCAGGTCTATGTTTCCGCATCAGACTCCTTCACCTCAATGGAGAAATTCCTCTTTTCAATTTCTGATGAGGAAATTTTTACCCCGTCTCTGTAGGCTGGATCCTGTTCATCATAATATGTTTCACCATTAATGATGTCACAGCATCCTGCTGATTCTGTCTCGACAAAACACATACTGAGGAGTCTGTATGACTGAACACGGTAAGACTGCTGTTTGTCTCATAATACATTCAACACTATGCATTGACACAAAAAAATGAAAAATGAATAAATGTGTGTTTTAATATATATAATAAATATACACTTAATACAGTATAGTGGCATACGAAGGTTTGGGCAGCCCTGGTCAAAATTTCTCTTAATGTAAACAGTTTAACAAGTGGAAGATAAAATGATCTCCAAAAGCCATAAAATTACATATGACACACTCCCTTTATATTTTAAACAAAATAATTTCTTTTATTTAAATTTTTTACATTTTCAAAATAACAGAAAAGGGAAAGGGCCCGCAGCCTAATTTTAGGCACCCTGCATACTTAGTTCCTAGTAGCACGCCCTTTGGCAAGTATCACAACTTGTCAATGCTTTTTGTAGCCAGTCAGGAATCTTTCAGTTCTTGTTTGAGAGATTTTTGCCGTTTTTCCTTACAACAAACTGTGAGATTCCTGGGCTGTCTTGCAAGCACTGCTCTTTTCCACAGATCTGCCCATGGATTTTCAATGATCTTTATGTCAGGAGACTTGTAGAAGCCATCCTCTTTTGAACTTTAAATGTTATGTTTGCTTCCAGAATTTGTTGGAATTTAATTCAATCCATTCTTCTCTCTCACGATGAAATGTTCCCCCTGACATTGAGGGCTTTACAACCCGAAAGCATGATTGATCCACCCCCATGCTTAACAGTTGGACTGGTGTTCTTTTCATGGTGTGTTTTCCAAACATACATTTGCTCATTTGCGGCCAAAGAGTTCTTTTTTCTCCATCTGTCCACAGGACTTTTTTCAAAATGCATCAGGCACAATTTTTTTTTTTTACAAAATATAGACACTGAATTTTGTGGTGAGGACGCATGGGAGGGTTTCTTCTGATGACTCTACCATGGAGGCCTTATCAGGCGTCGCTGAACAGTACCATAATTCCTGAATCTGCCAAATCATTAAATCTTTACACTTTTGCAGTCACACATGGGTTCTGACTTGCTTTTTTTTTAGCAATCCTAAGAGCAGTTCTCTCTGATATTTTTCTTGGTCTTCCAGACCTTATCTTGACCTTCACTGTCCTCTACTCCACATTCCAAACTGAGGACATCGGTACCTGACAACATGTCTTCTTATGGCCTCTCCTTTGTTGTGAGCGTCAATGAATTTCATTTTCAGAGTGCTGGGTGACTGCTTAGAGGAACCATGGATGCTGATTGATTGGACAAGGTTATAGGGGTCTGGATATTTAGAAAACTTTGAAATACACATCATGAATCTAACAGACAAATTAAGGTCTGAATCCCTGTCAAAGTAATTTAAGAGCTCAGTTCTCCTGGGTTTCCCAATCCTTTGCAGGGTGCTGCTTTCCCTTCTTCTCTCTAACACTGTAGAAAACAAAAACAAAAACACATTACACGGATATTGCTTAAAATATTGCAAAAGAGTATATATATGAGAATGCTTTAACAACCCTACAGCTGAATCTTCATCAGAGCCGTCTTTATTGATGCTTACATTTCAGCACGTATTAAACAAATTTTTTACTTCAGCATACACGTTCACAACAGAGAAGTCCATCATTCTGCTCTTGATCATCATTGAAGTCCTGATTAAACCACACAGACTGTGCAGGGTTTTGTTCTACAGAACAGATAACAGTCACTGAGCAGATTTTAGAAAAACACACAGGATGGTGATGGTGCTTGAATATAAACACATGCTTTCAGTTCTTACAAATTACATAATTCACATCTCCTTTAGGCTAAACATGTCAATCATTAGTTAGTAATTGTACTTTATCTTTGCCACCGCCTATTTCTGTTTGTCTCTTTGTTAGTACAGAAAGCTCACAAGGCCCATCTAAGGCTATTTGATGGAGGTTAAAACTTGGCCCAATATGTGCTGGGTTTTGTTTCGCTGTGTACCTTAAAGTGAACTCCTATAAATGTGATTTGATTAAATTATAAGATGGATGCTGTCATTCCTAAGGAGATTAATATTATGCAAATTAATAGACTTTGTGTAATGTTAACAACTAGCCTTAGTACACGTCATTGACGGTTGAAGAGTTTGTAAAAATAATCTGATGAGCTTTAATGTAATCAGTGATATTCAATTATGTTGAAGCCCTTGTACTGTACATGTCTGTCTGTCTTTCTATATGGCAGAACTCTCTGTCTAACTTACTAATACAAAGAAATCACACTCTGTAAGGTTGAGTGTCTTGTGCCTTGTTTACATTAATTTATATTTAATCAACTTAGTCAAATCACATTAAAAGTTTAGCTTTTCTAATTAAAATATTTTGGTGACAGGTGCTGTAGTGGTTAGCACTGTCGCTTTGTACCACCGTGGACCGGGTTGGATTCCCACATCATATGACATATAAGAGCGAAGGCAGGAGCACTCAGGTTGATTACATCTTGTGTTGATGTAGGTAGGGGAGAGTGTAGCCAGACAACACAGAATGGTGGTGAGGACGGTGAAGATGGCAAAGGGAGACCACACACAAAGGCAGAGCAAAGGCAGCATGTTAGAGTGATTAAAGATAGGAAGGAGTACTTTGAAGTGTTGAAAGAACGAAGAGTAGAAGTGAGGTGACTGTTGTGGAGCAAGAAGTAGCAAAAATCAGTAAGAGTGAGGTGAGGAAGGCATTAAAGAGGATGAAGAGTGGAAAGACAGTTGTTCCTGATGACATACCTGTGGAAGTATGGAAGTGCTTAGGAGAGGTGGCAGTAGAGTTTCTGACTAGTCTGTTTAACAAGATTTTGGAGAGTGAGAGGATCCCAGAGTTATGGAGAAGAAATGTATTAGTGCTGATCTTTAAGAACAAAGGGGATATGCACAGCTGTGGCAACTACAGAAGAATAAAGCTGATGAGCCATACAATGAAGCTTTGGGAAAGAGTAGTGGAAGCTAGGTTAAGAGCAGAGGTGAGCATTTGTGAGCAGCAATATGGTTTCATGCCTAGAAAGAGTACAACAGATGCAGTATTTGCTTTGAGGATGCTGATGGAGAAGTACAAGAATGTAATAGGTAATTGCATTGTGTCTTCGTAGATTTAGATAAAGCGTATGATAGGGTGCTGAGAAAGGAGTTGTGGTATTGTATGGGGACGTCTGGAGTGGCAGAGAAATATGTTAGAGTGGTGTAGGATATGTATAAGAGCTGTAAGACTGTGCTCAGATGTTCTGTAGGTGTGACAGAATTCAAAGTGAAGCTGGGTGTGCATCAAGGATCGGCTCAGAGTCCCTTCTTGTTTTCTATGGCGATGGACAGGATGACAGATGAGGTTAGACAGGAGTCTCCATGGACAATGATGTTTGCAGATGACATTGTGCTTTGTAGTGAGAGCAGGGAACAGGTGGAGGAAAATCTAGAGAAGTGAAGGTACGTTTTGGGAAGTGTGTCAGGACTTTAAGTACTTTGGGTCAACGGTCCAGATCAATGGAGAGTTTGGAAAGGAGGATTAAGCGGCGTATGCAGGCAGGTTGGAACGGGCGGAGAAAGTGTCAGGGCTGTTTGGGTGATGAAAGAGTATCAGCAAGAATGAAAGGAAAAGTGTACAAGACAGTGGTGAGACCAGTGATGCTCTACCGCTTAGAGACAGTGGCACTGAAGAAAGATAGGAGGCAGAGATGAAGGTAGCAGAGATGAAGATGTTGGATTCAAAGAGAACCGCACAATCCAAGTTTTGCAATCTGAAATAAAATATACTAAAGGCAGTACTGATGAGGTTTAAGACACCCAAGATGGTGAATCAGCAAGTGTTTATTGACTGGAAATTTCCTGCTGAACATACAATCATACTGATACAGGATGTGTGAAGCTCAGGAATGTCTGGTGGTTATAAATAAAGGAAGCAAAAATCTCTTATGTGGACATAAAATTATGAGGGAAAAAGAGCACCCTCTTGTTTTTAATCTGGGCCAAATTAACAGAAATTAAATGTTTAATATTGTCATAAAATAGTAACATAATTTAAAAAAATTTTAAAAACTTCAGATTTAATTTTTATTATAATACCTCATCAGTGTAACTTTTCTGAAAGTGCAAAGTAATACTGGTTTAGTAAAACTGCACGAGTTAAGGAGCATTTGCATGTATTTTTTTTTTAAAAACATGTTTTGCTGTTATTATGGATATTTAGGTGCAGATTAATGTGGCAAAAAGCTATAAGCTTTAATAAATTTTAAAATAAATGTACACTAACACAATACCACGCCACAACCTTCATCAGCGTTTAAAAGAAACATTAGAATTAGTGAAACTCTACATAAGGCTTTAAAAGTTTGCTTGCTCTCCATATTTTTTTTCTCTCATAACTATCCAGTTACCTTCTTTTTTATAATAGCTACACTCAAATCCATATTTGGACATTTACAGAGTAATCGTTATTCCACCTTCAATGAATGATTATGAGAAGGTAATTACATCTAAAATCAGGTGAATGAACTGGAAAGAGGGTTACATGGTCCCTACCTTTTTAACGGACCAAAAATAATCGGACAATCGGCTGCTCAATGGCCAGGTGTGGCTATTTGGTCAATTCTTAAAAGGAAAGAATGCACTGGAAGCCAACTGTAGCCAGCCACCCATCACCAGGGAAGAATTTCAGGATGTGACAGTGTTTACGACCAAGTATGAAAAGTTACAATTTTACCTATTGTCCATTTACTTTTGGTTCCTTAAATAGCACATTTGAAATGTTAAAAAATATGGACCTATCTATTTTATAGGAGATTTGGCCTGTATAAAGGAGTTAAAACAGAAAAAAAAAACATTTTCTATGTACTCCTATGGGGAAAAGGAATTTTTGACTCTTTGACAAAAAAAAAAAAGTGACACAAAGAAAAATTATCATCTGCTAATGGCTCTGGGCTTTCTTCAGAAGGCTAAGCTGCAGAGCAGAGCAAATCCCGTCAGGAGCGTTAACAGACCGTCTGCTCGTCTCAGGGGTTCATCATTTCTTGGGATGGTGATCACTGTTGTGGTTCGGGTCACTGATCTCTCTGCTGCACACAAACACAAGACATTAACTTAACACAGTGCATGTGTAGACATCTCTCTCATTATAATCACTTTATAAATCACTCTCTCATTCTATATAGCGCTTATCCTGTACAGGGTTGTGGGAAAACTGGAGTCTCAGCTATGTCTGAGAGGATCTCAGAGGACCCGGGGCACGGGACAGTGTACACTATGGAGGGGGTGCCAATCCATTATAGGACACGACCTCTCACACGACAGGGTATTGGGAGACCCGGCATGTCTTTCGATTGTGTGAGGAAACCAAAGTACCCGGAGGAAACCCACCACGAACACAGTGAACCTTTATGGAAAAGTGACCCCATTTTAAATCAAATTCCCCCTTTTCCAAATATTACCATGAGGAAAAAAGGCTAATCAAAATCAAACAAGTCATAAAATGAATCCTGTACATTTTGCACCCCGACAGCATGACTGGCTATGAAATGAAACCACACATACGAATAAAAAATACTAGATCTCTGCAGTTTAACATGGTCGTGCTATAGGGTTGTTATGTGGCTGCTCGTTCAAGTACATAACTGTGCTACTGTATGTACCATGATCTTTCAGCCCAAATATCTCTTGGTTGCCTCTGCCAGGAGGTTAAGACTCCTATTGGAATTGCAGAGAGGTGATTGGAGGGGGGGATTTAATTCTCCATAAATAAAGAAACACAATATTGAAGATTTGTGGTAACATTTTGTGTCTCTGGATTAAAACTCAACAAAGAGCCTGTGGCTCAAAGAAGTTAAAACTAATTTCTATGAAGTAAGACAAGCACACACCGGAGATTATAAAGAAGCTTAAAAAGAAGCATCTTCAGCAATGCAGAATATTGAAAATATGGGAAGTGGTGTTATTCTCTCCAGATCTCATTCTCATATATATAGCAGTGGTGGTTCAATAAGTTAAGGCTGTGGGTTACTGATCGAAAGGTTGGATGTTTTAGTCACAGCACCGGCAAGTTACCACTGTTGAATCCTTGAGCAAGGCACTGAACCCAAATGCTACATGAGCACTGTATTCTGGCTGACCCTGCGCGCTGACACTAACTTCCTAACTGTGATATGTAAAAATAAATAAATAAATACAATGTGACAAGTAACTAAATCATAAACACACATACCGTATACATGTTCATTCATGACTGTGATGGCCGTTCCATAAAACCTTCAGCTTGCGTCTCTTGAGGTATTCCATAGTGGATTTTGAGGTATATTTAGGATCAGTGTCCTGTTGTAGAAGCCATCCTCTTTTCAGCTAAAGCTTTTTTACAGATGGTGTGATGTTTGCTTCCAGAATTTGCTGGTCTTTAGTGGAATCCATTCTTCTTTTTTTCTCCAAACATGCCTTTGCTGATTGTGGCCAAAGAGTTCTATTTTAACTTCATCAGTCCACAGCACTTGTTTCCAAAACGCATCAGGCTTCTGTAGATGTTCTGCTGCACTTCTGATGTTGGATTTTATGACGGAGATGCAGGTAAGGTTTTCTTCCGCTGACTCTTCCATGAAGATCTTGTCTGTGCAAACATCACTGCACAGTGGAACAGTGCACAACCACTCCTGAGTCTGCTAAATCTGGTTTGAAATCTGGGTTTTGATTTGTCTTTTTAACCAGCATACGAGCAGTTCTCTCCGAGAGTTTTCTTGGTCTTCCAGATCTCATCTTGACCTCCACAATTCCCCTGATCTGCCGCCTCTTAATTACATTTCTCACTGTGGAAACTACAAGTGGACAACTCTTTGCTATCTTCTTGTAGCTTCTCCTGCATTGTGAGCATCAATAACTTTCATTTTCAGAGTCTTACACAGCTGCTTAGAGGAACCCATGGTTGTGTGTCCGCAAGTGTGTGCACAAGGTTTGAAGAGTCAAAGTATTTGTAAGGCATTTACTAATGACGGCTGTTGCCATGCATCAGATCTAACAAGCTAATTGAGGTCTGAAACCTTGTAAAAAGAACCTAAGACTCTGGATCTCTTTGGGTGCCCAAACTTTTCTCATTATTCTGCGCTTCAATGAAGATAGTTCTTAATGGCATTGGCTGCATGTTTGGGGTCATTGCCCTGCTGCAAAATTAATTTGGGGTGAATCAGATGCCTCCCTGATGGTTTTGCATGATGGATAAAGAAATATCAAATCCCCAACTCCATTTGCTTAAATATAGCCCCAAAGATGCAAGGAACTTCCACCATGCCTCACTGTTGCCTGCAGACACTCATTATTGTACCGCTCTCCAACTCTTCAGCAAACACCCTGGCTTTTAGGGTTCACATTTTGTTTCATCAATCCAAAGCAGCCATTTTGCTGCACTCCAGTTCCTATGTTTTCCTGCATAAATGAGTGGCTTACCCTTGTTTCCATATCAGAGGTCTGGCTTTTGGGCTGCAATTCTTCCATGAAGGCCACTTCTGGTCCGACTTCTTTAGAGAACTGGTGTACTGCTTTCCACCGGTTCTTTGCTGATGGCACTGATGGACATCTTTCATTGTCAAACGACAGTTCGCATGATAAATCTTTCATCTGTTGCATTAAGTTTCCTTGGCCATCCAGTCTGCACTTAACACTGCATCAACAGTCCTTCACCCAGTTTTAAGCCTCCTACACACACGCGCTTCTGTTTCATGTAATGACTGTTTTTCAAGCTATATATGAAATAGTTTATGCTTGGTATAGAAGGTTAAACATACACTTGACTCTGATCCTACAAAATCCCCAACTTTGTACGTGTGCATGTGTAAGAATCGATACTGGTTTTAAGGCAGCAAGTGTAATCACACCAAACATTACTTTCGATTTGTCTTCCGTTTTCTCACTTTCCATTTTGTAAAATGATAAAAGTAAAACATTTCTTCATATTTAGAAAGCAATCTAAATTTAAGGCATTTCTTCTTCACACCTGCCTAAAACTTTTGCACAGTAGTGTATGTTCGTGGGGTTCGATTGATTTTACGCAAACAAGCTTATTTTAAAGATTTAATTAGTTTTTTTTTAATATAACGACTAAATTATGCAAAAAATTGGGGGTGAGGGGTGGGGAGGGAGAGACCAAAACAAGAAAAAAACAAACAACACAAAAAAGCAGCCATACCCACCTCTAACAATTAGTTGTATACTCAGCTTAAAGCGGTTAGGGGTGGCAGGTGTACACTTCCGCAGCTTCAGTCAGACTTTTCACCATTAGTTACTGTATGTTGCACACCATCCTCCTGTCTCTGTATCGCCAACATACCACCTGCCGACCCAGGCTTCTACACATGGCAAAATCACAGGGTCTCCTTTAACACCTTCAACACTCTGTACGGACACTAAAAGTCAATAAAAAACACCATACAGAAATTGTCAGGAATAAAAAGAGAAATGTGCACATCAGCATATAGTAAAAAATATATAGATGGCTTCATGAAACCCTACATTCACATTAATTGTGTCACTTGTTTGGCTTGTTGTCTACTTTTGTTGCTTGTGGGCCTGTCCAGTGTTTTTTTTTTTTTTTTACAATAAAAAGCAGCTCAAATCTAAATGTTTCAAAAGATAACTGGTTAAATTACATCCTTGCTACGCCGACGTGTTTCTCTGATCCAAACGCGCACACAGTCTAGATCAGGGGTCTCAAACTCAGTTCCTGGAGGGCCGCAGCCCTACAGAATTTTGTTCCAACCCTGCTCCAACATACATACCATGTAGTTTTCAAATAAGCCTTAATGACTTGTTTAGTTGGATCAGGTGCTTTTAATTGTGGTTGGAACAAAACTCTGTGGGGCTGCGGCCCTCCAGGAACTGAGTTTGAGACCCCTGGTCTAGAGGAATCTCCCTGAAGAGGCTGATGACGCGCTGTCTCACATTCTCACCCGTTCGCTCCAACACGCCTCCTCCACTCTCAGGTTCCAGCTTCTCGGATGAGCATCTAAACTCCTTGCATTCGTCTCGCAGCGCATCATTCTCTTTTTCCAGCTTCGCAACTCCAGCGTCAATAATGTCAACTTTCTCAGCACCAGCTTCCAACTCTGTCAGCCGTAGACTTCAGACAGTCAGCGAGGCTCCCGACCGAATCTTTCACCAGCACTTCTACACACCACAGCCTCTGTAAACTTCAGCATCACCGCTAGCATAGCCGCCAGAGCTTCCGAGGTATCGGCGCATTGAGAGTCTGTCTGTGCAAGACGCTTCGAATTTCTTCATTCGAATCCATGATAATAAAAAAAAAATAGTGACCAAACTACTTAAAGTTGACAGCCTATATATTACAAACGTGCAAAACGTTCATATATATGTCTAAATAAAAAAACCTAGGCACATTTACATAGCCACCTCAAGCACTAAAAATGTCACGCCGCCCCCAACGGTGCGCGAGCGAGCAGTTCGAAAAGATGCGGTCGGCTGGCGTCACGTGGTTCGGAGGAAACACGTGATAGTCTTCGGCCCTCCCGGCTGAGTGGTAGTAGTAGCCTTAATGTGGGAGCCCCCTAGTGACGGGGAGGAATTGAACACGACTAAATTAGGGAGAAAATCGGGGAAAAATCCACAAAAAAAAAATAAATAAATAAAGAATATTCCCTTCAAAACTACGAAGTAACTCAGACGCCACCTTGACCCCTCCTCCTATCCCTGTGGATGAGTCCGCTACACACGGCGGCGACTTCTTCTTCTTCTTCGCAACGTGTTTAGGTGCACACTGCCCCTAGCGGTATCGTAGTGTATAACATCAGGACCTTAGGTAATTCGAGAAGCCCCTGTATCACCTAATCATCTGCAGGCTGTAGACAGGCGTACTTGAGTAATTCAGATGTTTTCCAAAAAAAAACCGTTTTCCAACCCTGTATCTTCAAGAAAACTAAAGATTGCCCTGAGACATTGTCACGTTCTCTCGCCCACTTCTACAATCCCTTTCCCATCCCAGCCAGAGCTTCCTCAAGGAACCAGGAGACCCCGAGGAACAAAATACACAACGTGTGTATAAACATAAATGTGTGCCCGTGAGGTGGGAGCACCTGTTAAAATAAAACCAGAGTAGATGTAGGATTCTTATTATCATTTTTAATCATATTGCCAAGCCTCTTGCCAAAATAGTATTAAATATATCGTATGAAAAATATAGAAGGATGTCAACAAAAAAAAAAAAAAACCGTTAGCGGATGTGACGTTATGATGCGTGACTAGGTTCCTCTTTAGACATCGGGCTCAGTATTCTCAAATTTATCTCAGTATTCTAATAAACAGGATCTGTACTTATTTCAGTTATATTGATGTTACGCGACATGGATGGGAGGTATGTGTGTATGTCTGTAAATAAAATTAGCAGTTATCGTTAATCTGCAAAAGTCCCTTAAGTTCCGGAAAAAATAACAGGAGGAACAAAAGAAAAGAAAAGAAAGAAAGAAAGAACGCGCTTTATTCGCTCGCCCAGTAAAAGCCATAAAGTATGACAGAACATCGTGAAATATATATTCAAACATTGACGCTAGCCATTTACGCATGTTTTTTATTTATTTATTTATTTTTTGCCGTTTCAAGTTTTTTCGGTATGGCGTTAAACCGCGTGGCCATGTGTTTAGGGTGTGTTTAATATCGAGCTCCATTTGGATTGCAATAAACTTCACATTCACCTAATAACGTATGTGTCTGTTATACAGGCTGTTTAATTAGTACAAATGACTTTAAGAAAAAAAATAAGGGGGGGAAACTGTTAGCATATTCTCCTCACATTCTCAGAGAGAATTAACAAGCGGAATCAGTTTTTCTTACCATCTTTACTCGTGATGTTACCAAAAAACAAACCAATCCATTTCCCGCCAGAAAGAGCTTCCAGATGATGCGTTTGCTTTGACAAAAAAAAATTGGCAAGTTAATTTAAGGCCTGTTTGCAAATAATTAATCAACCATGAAGGTGACGAACAGTCCTGAGGAACTTGCATTATTTATAGCTAATATCATATATTTAGAAATTCTAAATACGATATAACTTGTATATCAGCTCTGTTAACTTGTGGGGTTGAGTCCCTAATAGTGTTACAGTAAACGGGAAGTGCGCTGTGTGGAGTATACAATCCTTTGTTCCACACACCAAGTAGTGCCTTGATATTAAAGTCATTAGAGCCACTGAATCTTCTGCAGCATTTCTTTGCGGAATAACAAATTTGTTCCCTTTGAAGATGATGTCATTTCCTACTGAGAGCTCAGCTTTACCCGCCCAGTAATCTTGAATTTGCTTTGTACAGTCACTTTTATTTTTCGACCATTTATGAACTCTTTGAGTTGTGCCAATGTTCCATCCAGCTCAGTTGCTTTGCTTATTATCTCCGTCTTCTCTTCGGACACTGGCAGTGATGTCACGATCATGTCACCATATGCCTGCACATTTCTCTTCGTTTGAATTTTCATGCCTGTCAACAGTATGTGCTGCGAACATGAATTTTCCTGGTGTGTAGATCATTTTGACATCATATTCGCTGAATTCTCATTGGACAGTCATTAAATGGTTTGGACATTATAGATACATGGGGCTTATGATCAGTTTCCACCTCAATGGTCTGACCATACACAAACTGATGAAACCTCTCACAGACATATGTGCTGGCGAAGAGTTCCTTCTCTATTTGTGCATAGTTTAACTCATGGCACTTGTTAAAGCACGTGATGCGTATGGTATTAGCTGCCATCTCTCATCATATTACTGCAGCAGCATGGCACCGAGGCCATATCGTGAGGCATCAGCTGATATCCTGATATTCTTGTGGGGGTCATAATATCTGAGCACCGGCTCCTCTGTGATGATGCGCTTCAGAACTTGAAAGCATGTCTCCTGCTCATGAGACCAAACTTACTAAGTCTTTTGCTCCAGGAGACATCGGAGATGAGCAGAACGTGTGGACAGCTGTGGAATGAATTTGGCCAAGTACTGGTCATTCCAAGGAATCTTCTTAATTCCTCTTTAGTTTGGGGCTGTTCCATGTTGACTATTGCTGAGGTTTTTCTTGGATCTGGTCTAACACCATCCTCAGCAGAATATTTCCAACAAAAGTCAAGCTCTTGGCTGCAAACTCACATTTCTCTCTATTCAGTTTCATGACGACTGGAACCCCACACAATTATATCATCCATCATAGTCTCTACACCTGGTAAGTGCTCAAAAATCATGCAGATTGTCTTGTGATAAACTTCTGGTGCTGGCAAAATGCCATACAGGAGACGAAGAAAACGGAAGCTACCTACTGGTGTTTTCACCAGTTCACCTTTTACTTTTTATTAAAAGGATACCAGTGTATCCTTTTACTTTCATTTTTGTTGAGTGTATTTTGCTTTTGACTTTGCGGGTTTTGTACTCATCCACAGATATAATTTGTTGTATGGTGTTGGTCTGCAATGAGTCCACACAAAATTCATTCGCTTCTTCAACTGCATGTACTTTTTTCTTTGCGACACCGGCTTTACAACATGTTGCGAAATGATTTTTTCCTATTGCAGATCTTCCCATATTCTGGACATGAGCTTGGCATGTGAACTCCTCCACACATGTTGCATTTACTTTTGTGAGTTTTTCCTCTTTTTTGTTTTGCAAACTGTTTTGTGTGCTGCTCTCGTCTTTGTGCTGCACGCACTGTTGCACCATCCCGTTGTAATTCTTTGGTTTGTGCATGAGTTATTTCAGCAGATCTACAGATGTTGACAGCCTTGTACAGAGTCAGAGCTGGTTCGCGTGAGAGTGGTGTCGGGAATCTCACAGATGATCCTGTCTCTCGCTAGCGAATCTCTCAAATCTCGCAAGTCTTACTTAAAAGTGTGCCGCTCAGCAAGGTACTGGTCAAAACTCAGTCCATGTTTTTGGTCAGCAGAGGAAAAACTTGTATCTCTCAAACGTGACATTCTTGCTCGGCACAAATTATTCTTCAAATAATTTTTTAATATTGCTCAGTCAGAACTAACTATTGTGTAATATAATACAATAGAATAACAGTTTGTGATCCTCTGTGAAACCAGAAAAAAAAAAAAAACGATCGCCACATTTAAGTTGTAGAGTGATTATTGAAGGATGTGCATGATATCAAATAAAGACTTGTGCACATTTGAGAACAATTTCACCATTAATGGAGCAAAATAATTAATTCATTAATCATGTTGATTGGATGACAAGCACCAGCTGAGTGACATTTTTGCTTGAGTCATTTATAATCCTGACATAATTATAACACATGTTCATCTTTAGTTTACACTGCTGTTTTGCAATGCAGGTATTGTGTGTGAATGGGTGTGAGTGAACAAGCAGTGTCCTGGGGGGAAGAGAAACAAAGCTGAACAAAACAGGTTTATATAAAAAAAAAATTTAATCACAAAATGAATATCAGTTGCAGTACTGATAATTAAATTTTTGACTACAGAAGTCTAAGTCGAAACTAAAAAAAAAAAACAATGTTAAATTTACACTCTGGTCCATAAGTTTGGTACTCCACCACAATGGATTTTGAACTAAACACTGAAGATGTGATTGGAGTGTAGTCCTCCAACTTTACTTCAAAGGGTTAAACAATCAATTTCTGTACCAAAAAAGTCAGTTTCAAAAGTATCTGGAAAAAACTGCTGAAGCAGACCCCAGCCAGACGATGATAAAGCATACTGATGTTTCCAAAAGCATTTATTTAATGTACAGTCATGGCCAAAAGTTTTGAGAATGACACAAATATTAGTTTTCACAAAGTTTGCTGCTAAACTGCTTTTAGATCTTTGTTTCAGTTGTTTCTGTGATGTACTGAAATATAATTACAAGCACTTCATACGTTTCAAAGGCTTTTATCGACAATTACATGACATTTATGCAAAGAGTCAGTATTTGCAGTGTTGGCGCTTCTTTTTCAGGACCTCTGCAATTCGACTGGGCTGCTCTCAATC
>QMIH01001557.1:172012-193391 GCA_003987875.1 Clarias batrachus | reverse complement strand
TAAACAGTGGCTTGTTAAGTCGTGTTCATATTCATGTTTCTGATTAAAGGAAAGAAAAAGGACAAAGAATGAAAAAAGGACAAACATCGTCTGTTTAAGATCTTCACTTAATTTTCGAAAATTCATAGATGGGGATTATGTGCATTAACATTTATTTGAATGTCCTTGGTGGATTTTCAAACAAGATGCACACACACACACACACACACACACACACCTAACACACAACTGTTAACTATGAATGCGACATTACTTGCAGCTGCATGCCCATATTAATTGTGCTGCTCGTGATGTTACGGTCTATTTGCTATACAAAATCTGTCCACCAGATGTCACTACAACGAGTCCTTAAATTAAGCTTCACGAAATTAAGCTTTTGGTGAAACTTTTGGCTGGGAACCTAAACACCTAAATGAAGCTTCACCTCTCCATCGCTGGTTATCCTACAACTTAATGGTACGTCACAGTGTTTTGAGTAAACTAATATGGCCGCCTAATTAAAAAAAAAAAAACCCGGAACAGCCTCAAGGAAATGACGTCATGTCGTCTCGCGCGATTCTACCTCCTCGCGTGCAGCGGTGTGTTCATGTCATGGTGTTCGTTATAGGCTCGTTTGGATGAATTAAGTGTTGCTTTATAATGTCTGCAAAGCGGAACCTTCCGACCTGGATGGTCACATCAGGTCCTAAACGCGGTAAAGCAGAGAAGCTCAGAGAGTGTGTGAAGAGCAACCCGGAAGTAAACACAAACAAAGGTGTAGGAAAAAATTGCACCAGGAGGTAGTGTACTAAGATTAGGATTTAAACCTCTGACACTTTCTGATAATGGTTTGGAAAAATAATAATAATAAATTTTGTAAAGAGAGAATGTTTGTTTGTTTGTTTGTTTGTTTTGCAGAATGATGTACTGGATGAATGAACAGGAGCTGGTCGACACAGCACTCAGTGTTTTACAGAGAGATAACAGACAGGTGAGGTTTACATGGGAAAATCCTTCAGACATGAGGTGGGGTACACTCTGGACGGGGCGCCAAACTATCGCAGGGCACACACACACAAACACACACATTATGGACAATTTAGGAATGCCGATTGGTGTAATCTGCAGTTCTTTGGACTGTGGGAGGAAACCGGAGAACCCGGAGGCACAGGGAGAACATGAAAACTCCATGCACACAGAGACGGGAATCAAACCGGGAAACATAGAGGTGCAAGGCAACAGTGCTAACCATTAAGTCACTGTGCTGCCTGCACTCCAGACGTCCAACAGTAAATATAGATTTACTAGCGTTAGTACCGGTCATCTGTGGTTTAACAGTTTATTGAAATAGTTGAAAGGTGAGAGCTAAAATAATAATAATGATAATAATAAAAAGCTAATGTAATCAGTTATAATATCATTTCCAGTTGAAGCCCAAGTTTTTTTTTTAAACTGTAATTTCACAAAATCTTGTTTGGTGTGACATTCTAGGGAAGTGGTTTCCACTGGATTGGTGGCTAAATATCAGAAAATTGAACAAAGTGTACCTAGTTCATGGTAGGACCTATAGAAAGTTAGTGATTACGCCTTGTTCACACCAAGTTGTACTTCCTTTGTCGTCCGCCAAATACACTCCCTGTTTGGTAATCAGAGAGCAAATTACAGATGAGAAATTGAAAAATTTGATCAGGTGAAAATGAGGTTTTGTCTTAAAATGACTCCAGAGTGTTAAATTACACTTATACCAGTTGAGCTCTCTTATTTTAAGCCGTGAAAATATGACCTAATCCCATTAAAAAAGTTTTCAGCTTTCATTGAGCTATTAGCTTATTTACGTAGCATATTTGAAAGTAAAGTATTAGTTAGTAAAGTAATCCATCACAATGGGCAGCACATTGAACACTTTTCATAAGTGGTCAAAAACTTGTAAATAACTCATGAAAGAATAAAGTTACGTTAAAACCAAGCACACCATTGTTTCTCTTGTGAAATTCCCAATACGTGTGATGTCACATATCCCTCTTCCTATTGAAAAAACAAAAGTTGGATCCAAGATGTCCGACTTCAAAATGGCCACCATGGTCACCACCCATCTTGAAAAGTTTGCCCCCTCACATATACTAATGTGCCACAAACAGGACGTTAATATCACCAACCATTCGACTTTTATTAAAGTGTATCAATATAAATGGCCCACCCTGTAGATTATTTCTAATGTTTATTTGTTTAACTATTAAATAATAAACAGATAAACTTTAGACAGTGTTGAGCTACGTACCCTAAGGACAACTTACACAGCTAAGATATTTGCAGCCAGGATTCCCAAAACAACAATATAAACTGAATCTTCATTTTATTATACGGGTTTATAGGTTAGATTTAGTTCAGGTCACCACATTTGCATGAATGACCAGCCAGTCTTTTTTCACATCAGAGCAAATAAACAAACTTTTTTTGGTGGCATATTATTTAACCAGTCCTTGTTCAGTAGAAATTATAGAAGAAAAGCTTTAAGTCTCTTTGCTCAGTGGCAAGAAGCATGATCATCCTAAAAATTATTAGCAAACCTGTTTACTATTGATTGAATAAGAAAAGCATCCAACATTTCAATGTACGCTTGTGCACTGATTGCTAAAGTAGGGATAGCCATCACAGGCTGGTCCTGTTTCTGACCTGCAAACCCATATTGTAAATAAGTGAGGAAAGTTGATCATTTCTTTTGCATAAAGAAACTGCTTTTAATGTCAGTTTCATTAAAACACCAAATGTTCCAGCATTGTCTCCTTGGCCAATGAAATAAAAATAAAAAAACTGAAGATGAGAGTAAATATGGTGGTTCCATAATTTATTCACTTGTATCCTCTGCCTATAGTGTCCCTGTCTTACAATCAATTAAAAATCTAATGTTTGTTTTTCAGTGTCGTCGCAGAACGTCCATGTGGTTAATGGTACTTTACATGAGAGCGTCATCCTACCATGTTCAACCGATCAGGCTCAGAAGGCCGTGTTTTGGCTATATAATGAAACCATTAAAGTATGTGACATCATTGAAGGTGTAATGAATTTTGACGAGCAGAGTGAATTGTACAGTAACAGAGTGGAGAGTTTTTCATCAGACTTTGCAAGTGGCAACTTCTCTATCAAACTGAACCAACTAAAAAAGTCTGATGCAGGAAATTACACCTGCAACTTCAGTGAGACCACGACTCCAGAGAGAATACAACTTCATGTTGCAGGTGTGTGTCTAAATTCTTTCAGAATCACTTCCTAAAAGAATCTCATAATAATAATAATAATAACACTCAGCAGCTACCAAGACTTTTCCACTGGCGGCTTATTTACTTTGCCTTTTCAACTTCAGCGCCATAGAAGAATATTTTCAGAGGTGGGTTGGGTAAAGACTACAGAAAAAGCAAAAGAGACTCTCAGAGACTGTTCATGGTGGTAAGTGCTATGGTTGGAACACAGTGAATTGGCAGCTTACAAAGATACTCATCACAAGTGAGAGACTGAGATATCGTGAATTGGAAAGTAAATAAAGTTGAGGAGAAATATTTTTTTTTGTATAACATAATTTCTAAATTTCATACCAAATGAACCCAAAGGATTCAGTGAAAAGTTCCTGTGTAAATTGTATTGTTATTGATGGATGGCAATTTCTTTTGACATCTGACCATTTTGTAGTAGCTATATATTAGAGATTTGATGTTAATTTTGGATAATTTTGCATTTAGCTGTAGTAATTTGATTTTCAGAAGCTCATGACCTTTTAATGATGTATTCTAACTTAATTTGTCACATAGTGAATGAATAGGAAAAAGTAAGGCAGGATAGCAATGAAAATATGGCCTTTTTGAAAATCCTTGGAAATCATTTATGTGAATTGCAACATGGTACCTGAAATTAAAAGGGTTCTGGAAATTTATCATTCTTTTAATTAAAATTTAGGGTTTTATGGTTTATTACCCCTATGTTTTATTTTAGATTTTTTTTTATTATACAGTCTTATGCAAAAGTTTAGGCACCCCTTCATAAATAAAATATTTTGGTGATTTTTTTCAAATTGAAACAGTCTCTCTTGGAAATGGAAAAAAAAAAAGCACAATATTTTCAGCAAACATTGGTGCATATTTACTTTTTGTGTCATAAATTTAACAAAGTTAAAAAAAATAAAAACATTTATTGTGGCTCTGTGCAAAAGTTTGGGCACCCTACTAATCAGTAATCAGTACTTAGTAACGCCTCCTCTGGCAGATATCTCAGCTTGCAAACGCTTTTTATAGCCGCTAAAAGTCTTTCTATTCTTGTACTGGGTTTTTTTTTCCCATTCTTCCTTGCAAAAGGCTTCTAGTTCTGTAATATTCTTTGGCCGTCTAGAATGCACAGCTCTTTTAAGATCTACTCACAAATGTTCAATGATGTGTAAATCAGGGGACTGTGACGGCCGTTCCAGAACCTTCAGCTTGTGTCTCTCGAGGTTTTCCATAGTGGATTTCGAGGTATGTTTAGGATCATTGTCCTGTTGTAGAAGCCATGGTCTTTTCAGCTTCAGCTTTTTTACAGATGGTGGGATGTTTGCTTCCAGAATTTGCTGGTATTTTGTGGAAACTGCAACTTGAACGCTTTGCTATCTTCTTGTAGCTTCTCCTGCATTGTGGCCATCAATAACTTTCATTTTCAGAGTCTTACACAGCTGCTTAGAGGAACCCATGGTTGTTGATTGTCCGCAAGTGTGTGCACAAGGATTGAAAGTATTTGTAAAGCTTTGAAATTGGCATTTTCTAATGACAGCTGTTGCCATGCATCAGATCTAACGAGCTGATTAAGGTCTCAAACTTTGTAAAAAGAATAATATTTTTATTTTTTATCTTTGTTCAATTTATGACATAAAAAGTAAGTATGCACCAATGTTAGCTGAAAATATTGTGCGTATTTTCCATTTCCAAGAGAGACTGTGTTATTTTTAAAAAATCACCAAATGTTTGCATAAGACTGTACAACTTTACTGAGCTATTGATGATATTGTTCTCTAAAGTTATGCAATCAGTAGCAGAGTGAGAGTGTGTTAAGTCATTCTCCTGCCTTTTCCTCATGGTCAGGTTCGGAGTTCTGCTCTATGCTGTTAATATTTGGTTGGTGTTGAGTTTGACAGCTCCGCAGTATCCATAACTGTTAGTAATAGTGCAACTGCATCCTGCAACACTTTGCTCTGTGAACCTGATAGATGTAAGGTTATTAAGCATAAATATTAAGCTAATAAATGGTCAGTTGTGTAGATCATATAAGCACTTAGTGATTATGGTTATAGTATTGTGTTTATGTTCTGCAGATGGAAGTGGGATTGTCCTGAGAAGACCAGACGGCCTTTTGCTTTTTCTCCTGGGATGCATTCTGCTCAGCAACTAAACCACATAGAGAGGACAAAAATGTTGCAGTCCGTTCTATTTTCTCAGCTTTGCAGTATGGAGCCTCAGTTATTGAGAAGTTGATCTGCCGTTCCTGAAGAAGAGCTTTCAGAAAGCAGTGCTGAGAAGAAGAAAAAAAATTGAAAAAATTGTGTGTTCATTAAAATATAGGCCAATTGTCATGTGGCCGTTAGGTTTACCCATTTACCGTAATATCAAAAGGCACAGCCCAGTGTTGTTACGTTACATATATTGCATTATTTAATGCTGCTTTTGCAAAACTGTTCAGAATGCAGACTTGTACTTCAGAGGAAACAACATGTATCCCGAAGGTCTCCCAATAAACCCTGTACTGTACAGTGGTACCTCGGCATACAAACACCTCGCCTTAATCATTTTCACTGAACTGAAATTTTGCACAAAATTTACATCCACATACAGAGTATTTTCGGTTTGCAACTGAACCAACTGTGGATAAGGTGCGTGTTTGTCCGGGAGCCGTTACAATCTTGTTTTTGCCAGTGAAAAGCCAAGTGAAATGAGTTGTTTTTTTTATTTATTTTTTTGCATTTTGTGCAGTATTGAGTAGAGATGGGGGAAAATTTTTTAAATTTTTTAATGTAATTCTTTTGCTTGCTAATTCAAGTAGCACACTGACTATCCATGACCAGAATTGTCTGATTTTCAGTTTGACTGGCCATGACCAGTGATTGGCCGATCAGCGTTCAATATAAACAATTCTGCAACGAGTGCAGAAGCTTCTGAGTGATGCAACATGCACACATTTTTATACCGTTACATTATCAAAAATAACACGTTAAAAGCCTTAGTTCTGCCTTTTTCTCCAAATTCTGTGTTAAACCAAATCCTTACACATATTTATGTGAGTCTCAAAGCACTGCGAGCACGAATTAGCCGAAAATGACCTGCGTTAGAATCCACACATGCCCATGTGCTTGCTGCCCCTCAGCCTGTGTGCTCACGCTAGAGTTTTGAGACTTTGGATGCTTTTGTGGAGGTAAAACAGCTGTTTCTTTATAAAACTACAGATATTACAATTTACACAAATCTCTCTCTCTCTCTCTCTCTCTCTCTCTATATATATATATATATATATATATATATAAAGTAAAGCCATTGCACTATGGGTCCCAGAAATGTAAGCAAAGACATTTACATTTCTGTTTTAATAGTTTTTGATTATCTGCATTTACATTACTTTTTACCTTAAGAACTCGTCTGTTCTTAAATGTGTGTGCCGAGGTAACACTGTATTTTCAAACATGCAATGTTTCAATGAAATCTCCTTTTTTTCCTCCTAATACATCAAAGAAGTACTTTAATCAATTTATATCCACACTTTTTATTGTGATAAGTTATATTTTTATAATTATTTATTATGCAATTATGTATTTTCTATCGTATGTTTACTGTAATTACATGTTTTACATTGCCTAGCCAATAACTGGCGCACACACTAATATTTTGTTGGGCCACCTTCTGCCTATGATTAAGGCAAGTCTGGACTCATGAGACCACGTGACCTTCTTTCAGTGCTTCACAGTCTGTTCTTTATGTCCCCTGGCCAAGTAAAGCCAATTAGTGTTACTGATTGTGTTTTTTTTTTTTTAATGCACTTACTTGTACTATTGAACATAGAGTCAAGATCTATTGATGGTTTTTTGTTTGTTTGTTATTCAGTAAGCAATTACATGATCTCCCATCACACTCATTTACGATGTTTTCCGATTTTTTTGCTCGAAGGTGACGGTTCACCTCAATCCTTCCGGTTCTTACAAATATCTTTTACAGTTCTTAACGCGGTTTCAGCAATCTCCTTAGTTGGTTTCTTTACTGGATGCAGGCAATAATTTGACCCTTTCTGAAACAGAAGACTGTCTTTGCTACGACCACAGGATAAGTCGTCTGACATGATTGTGTAAGAAATGAGTGCAGTGTGTATGTGCTTGGGTAATTGTATTTATTTTGTATTTACACATAATTATAGTTGTCCGTAGTGTACACTGATGTTGTTTTTTGATGTATGGGTATTTCTAAAAACTGTCCCGTGCGAAAAGGTATGTTTGTCAATGCAAAATGTTCATGAGGTCAATCAATTATTGCTCCCTTATCAACTTCAACTGTGAACCTTGCAGTGAAGTGTTGGCTAATAAAATTTGAATGTGCCCTGTAAAATTGTCCTGCTTTTGTCTAATAATAATAGATATTATTATTATTATTATTATTATTATTATCATATCTAATTTTTTTTATTCATACATTTTTTACATTTCATACAAGTTTCCATAACATAATTTCTTTTTGTGTAAAGCTGCTTTGTGACAATGACAGTTGTAAAGTTGAATGAATAATTGTATTAATAGACCCTTTGAGGGTATTGGCACGGCTAATTGATGTTTTTGCTATACGCTAAAGGCATTTCAGACAGTAGATAGAGTTCCTGATGTTTATATGTACGTGTTAAACAGCTTAGAACATGACACCTTTAATGTCAAATGATCTAACAGATTGCACGAGACTCAAATCTTAACAGAGCCAGTCAGGTTTTTTGTTGTTGTTGTTTTTTTTATTATTGTTCAACCACCAGATTTTTGGTGCCAAATTATTAAGATGCAAAAATAATTTCTTGACAAATTTAGAGCGAGTAACTAATTTGTATATATGAGCTATTTTAGAAATAACAGCTTCAGAGAAGTGTGTAAAAGGCTCCATCTACAGGGTCAGGCTGAATAACACAGAGAGTAAACATCCTTTATTTCTCAATATAAACCCCTGCTACACTAATGGGCTTATCCCAGCATTTTACTAGTGCTTGGATATCATCAAAGTACAAAATTCTTCTAGAATGCCGAAATGCTTCATGTCTTCTTTAATTGTTTGCACCATTTAGCAGGTGCAAGGATTCCTAAACTTAAAAGTAACCATCACAAGATAATGATCGCCGGGGCTAATTCAGTTATGAATCATGTTTGTGTGCCAATTCATATATTTTGCCTCCACACTGTCTCCAAAATCTTTTTTTGTTTGTTTACTGGTCAATCACCCAATGACCAGAATTACGTGGTTTTCAGCTTGAGCGGCCGTGACCGATTAGCCTTGAATTTAAGCATCATATTGCCCTATGTGAAAAAGTATTTGCCCCCTAAACCTAATGACTGGTTGTGCCACTCTTTGCAGCAATGAGGGGTTTGCTATAACTGCCATTTTAGCCCACTCTTCTTTTAACACTTGTTTTAATTCTGTCACATTGCAGAGTTTTCAGGCATGAATAGCCAGGCGCCTTTAGGCAGACCACAAATGCACAGAAGAACATGCACAGAAGAATATTATCTAGCCAGATAATCTTTTATTTTGACCTTGGTCAGGTCTAGAGGGGAAACGAACTGAACCTTTCTGAGTCGGTCAATGCGGCTGGTGGAATTCATTACAAATTCTGATTGACCTGTCAGGCCTGAGCACTATAACTAAGGGGCTAGACCCGAGACTAGTTCAGCTTCAATGGCATTGCAACAGGGCAACAGTTTCTGTCTGATATCATGCCAGATGGACATCTAAGCTCATAAGCTCATTCCCTTCATGATGCTGTGCTGCAGGTAGATCTTCTCCTTTGCCAGGGAGGAACCTGCAGTTGATATTCAGCATTATCACTTGTTGAGCCGTGCCAGCCGGTCGTATACTTGGGAGTTGATCTTTTTTCTGCAGGCTCTGCACATACTCTGACATGAAAGGACAGGGCTGTTCCTCCCAGGCTTCTTTTGTAACACCTAAGAGCCTGCGCTGTCTTCTCCTGAATAAACAGCATAAATCCGGTGGAGGCTTGTGGTGTTTCCCGGATTGCAGAGAAAATGTATGGGAGCATCTAGTTCCAAATCCCCTGTCCTTTGCCTATTTTCTTAAGCATTTGATTACATCATGTTTAGATCTAGAGCTTTGCCTTCCAAACAAAAATGCTGCATCTTCTTTCCTGACCCCAGTCTGCTTCGCGAACTGAGAGGGAAAAACAGAGTGCTCCAGTTTCACTTTCTTGGGGAGTAGGAGACTCAGGAGTAGGACACTGCAGCTTGCGTATTCGTGGACAACGCCATCAACACTACATTCCATCTGGCCCTCACACACCTAGACAACAAGGACACCTACTACCTCTAAGCCATCCACCTCCACCTCATTCTCTAACTGGATCCTGAACTTTCTGGCGGATCGTGGACAGCACCTCCAGAAATACCCCAGGGCTGTGTGCTCAGTCCCCCGCTGTTCACACTGCTGATTCACGATTGTGTAACAACATACAGTCCCAATCACATCATCAAGTAATGACATGACCGTAGTGCGTCTCATCAGCAAGAATGATGAGTCAGCATACAGAGAGGAAGTAGAGAGGCAAACTGGTGGGAAGACAACAACCTGTCTCTGACTGTTGATAAGACAAAGACAGATGGTTGACTTCAGGAGGACAGGAGTAACCACTCTCCACTGAACATCAACGGCTCCTCTGTGGAGATCATTAAAAGCACCAAATTCCTTGGTGTCCACCTGAAGGAGAATCTCATCTGGTTCCTCGACATGAGCTCTCTGCAAAAGAAAGCCCAGCAATGTCTTTTCTTCCTGAGCAGGCTGTGGAAGGCCCAATCTCCTCCACCGATCTTCTATAGCGGGACTATCGAGAGGTTCCTGAGCAGCTGCCTCACTGTCTGGTTTGGGAATTTTGCCTTTTTGAACCTCAAAACCCTACAGCGGATAGTGAGGACACCTGAGAAAATCATCAGTCTCTCTTTTTATCTTAGACATTTACACCACACACTGCATCCGTACAGCCACCAGCATTTTGGCTGAATGGACACAACACGGTAAATCACTTTTCACCCTCCTGCCATATGGAAAAAGGTACCGAAGCATTCAGGCCCTAACATCCAGACTGTGCACACACACACACACACACACACAGAGTGATAAACATTTACCTCAATAAAATGGAACTGTATAGATACTACCACACACTGATTTACTCCTACTAACTCCAGAATGGACATAATTGCTGTTTGCACAGGGTCTCCTGGATCCTTAAAGTGTCTATGAAAGTCTTCTGCAATTAATGCTTCGTCTACAGAAACGTTTAAAAGAAAATTGACTGGGCTGAATTGTTTGTGACTAGGTTTATTTTAGAATAAAGAACTTGATTTGAATGAATTAAATTTGTGTCTATGTTTGTGTATGATGGTCAAATTAATATTATAAATAACTGTGATGCCTCCTCCTCTACCAGTTTAACCAGGCTAATGTATGTATCGCGGAGGACTAGCTTTGTTTAATACTACTTATGCAAAAGTTTAGGCATCTCTTGATAAATAACAGACACAACAAACACTGATGCATAGTTACTTCTTATGCCATAAATTGAACAAAAATTTTAAAAAATTATGTCATTGTGCAAAAGTTTGGGCACCCTAAGAGTTCCATAGTCTCAGATTCTGTTTACACGGTTTCAGACTTTAATCGGCTCATTAGATCTGATGCATGGCAACAGCTGTCATTAGTAGGGGAGCTCCGATTGATCGGTCACCAATCATAATCGGCCGATAATTGCTTTGGGAAGTTTGATCGGCGGTCTCTCTCTATAATGGCCGATATAGAAAAGCCGATCAGATGACGCAAAACCCGCGAGATAATTTTTTTTTTTGCGCGCTGCTAAAATGGCTTCAGCGGTCCGGCAGTTCTACGTGTTGTGTGAAAAAGACAATACATTAGCAATCGGCAACCTGTGTAACGAGCCGATTCCATGAGGCGGGAAGCAGCCAAGTCATTTTATCACCACGAACCTCATCAGACATCGAAAGAGTTTCACAGAGAAGTCGGTAGATTTGGGACAGAATGTGACTCTAAAGTGTGAGGTGTGTGTAAGAGATGTGTACTGGTTCCTGATGAAGCCGTCAGAACCTCCTGTGTTTATATTACGCTCTTACTCCCGTAGTATCCACGAGAAAGAGTACAGTAACACGACCTTCAGCAAGACTTTCTCACTGCAAACCAACAGCACACAATATCATACACAATATCAGTACTAATGAATTAGGAGTGTATTATTGTATTCAAACTCAAACTGGTTCACCTCCCGACATCAGCAGAGGAATCAGACTTTACATCCAGAATCACTCAGCTGGTGTGTTTACTAAAAGCGTTTACTGTATCATGTCTATCAATTAATGTAACACAGTTAAGCTGCTGTTGTTGCTGTTGTTTTGTTCTGCATTTAACACATATTTTATTATTTATTTTATTAGTTTGTGTTTCTTTAAAAGTAAAATAAATTCAACTAAATATCACAAATAAAATGTAATTTAATAAACAATGTTAAGTGTGTTCAATCGTGAGGTTTTCTCTTGATCAAATTATTTCCAGACAATCAGACGTGTGAGTGGAAGTGGAATCAGACAGATGATGAAGATGACGTTTGGAGAAGAATTGTGATCGCATCAGGAATAATGATCTGTATTGTGGCCATTTCCTTTGCAGGTCTATTACTATAATACAAAATAATAAAACATTTATGTTAAAATCAGTAACTGATTATTATGTTTACTAATTGGTTTTATCACACACTTTTTATTACTTGAAAATCAGTTTATGACTTTACAGTGCTGTCTTCAATCTCCAATCTGTGAGGAACGGCAGATCAATAGATTAAAGTTACATTCTTTATGATTTAGCAGATAATAAGTCTGTTATTTCTCTTAATCTTCTCCCACTGTAGTGTGTACTGTACTTTAGTGTTGTGGTTAGGAGCATAAAAATCTAATAATAACACTCTATTATTAATCTATTGATTCAAATTATCACATCCTAATGCATTTTCTGCATTTCTGTAGATTTCCTTTATACAAGTGCAAAGTTTACTTAGCTGCCCCCGAAGCCTGAGAACCTCCTCTCCAACAAACACTCACACACAGCTTTATTGGTCAGCATGGAGCTGAGGTTTTCTTTTTTCCTGCCACAGGACTGTGGTAAAAATCTACACACTGATGGAAGATCATGCAACCTTCGAGGCTCTTTTCTCTTTGTCCTTTTAGTCAAATAAAAAACAAAGTAAATATTTGATCAGATTCAGCACATTTTGCTCGTAACTTGTAAGTATGGAACTTTTTGTTTTTTTTAATGTAGGGCTCCTTCTGCAGATCATAACATTCTGCTTATTTCAGTATTTTTTCTGGGTGTCACACAGGAGCAATAGCAACAGCTGTAGAGAATACTTTCATAAACATAAAAAATAATAATAAAAAAAAAACTGTCAGTATGAACCAAATCCAAGTCAACAACCTGAGATGAAGGTCACAAGGCAGGTATAAGACAAGGCAATATGCAGACAGATAATACAAAAAAAGCAATTTCCCCTTGGGGACTAATAAAGTTCTTCGAATCTTGAATCTTGAAAAGCAAGGTGAGAATCAGTTAAATAAAGTAGTGCCAAAATCAGAATAAGCTAGCATGATCAAAAGGGTTCTTGTGTATGCTAAAAGGAAATCTCTGTTGGCTTCTCTAGGGAACTTCTATAAATGTACACAGCAAATGTTATCATAAATTCACTCGCTCACTCACTAATCTTCTATACAACTTTATCCTGTATTCAGGGTCACGGGGGGCGGAGCCTATCCCAGGAGACTTAGAGCACATGGCAGGGTACACCCTGGACAGGGTGCCAATCCATCGCAGGGCACACACACACACACACACACACACACTCATGACGGGCAATTTGGGAACACCGATTAGCCTAACCTACATGTCTTTGGACTGTGGGAGGAAACCCACCAAGCACGGGGAGAACATGCAAACTCCATGCACACAGAGGCGGGAATCAAGCCTGGCCAGGGATTGAACCCGGACCCTGGCGGTGCAGGGCGACAGTGCTAACCACTACACCACCGTGCGACATTAATTCAATTAAATTTTATTTGTATAGCTCTTTTAACAATTGTCATCGTCGCAAAGCAGCTTTACACAATCAAGAGAATTCTTTAAGTTTGTATGAAATGTGAATGTGTATGAATCAAAATGGTGAGATATTCCCTGATGAGCAAGCTGAGGGTGAGAGTGACAAGGAAAAACTCCCTGGCATTAGGAAGAAATTCATACTGTGTGTTCGGTGGCAGGCAGTTCAGTATAACAGATAGGTCTGGTCACCGTCACATACAGTAATATATAATATGGATGTATATTTAGGGTGGAGTGCAAGCAGGGACTCTGGCAGGACTAATTATGACATCATAACTAAAAGGGAGAGCCAGAAGGAAACACAGACATGAGGGGGAACTGAGATGTAAAGCAACCAATCACCAGTGGGGAAGACAGCATCTAAACATACCAGTTCACCAGAATACTCTACGTCCATGAGTCCCCCAGATCTGCTCCTTTACCTAAGGCTAATCTAGTTACAAACATGCTGCGCTAAATAAATAGGTTTTTAGCCTAGATCAAAACACTGAGACTGTGTCTGAGTCAAGAATATTAATTAGAAGACTATTCCATAACTTTGGGGTTTTGTGAGCAAAAGCTCCGCCCCCTGCTGTAGTCTTAATAATACGTGGTACTGACAAGCAGCCTGCATCATTTGATCGAAGTAGGCGTGGCGGATCGTAAGATGCTAGCAGTTCACTCAGATACTGCAGCGTGAGACCATTTAATGCTTTATATGCTGCTGCATGCTGTACTAACTGAAGCTTGTTTATGCACCTAGTTGAACAGCCAGACAGTAAGGCATTACAATAGTCCAACCTAGAGATAATAAAAGCATGAACTAGTTACAACATCTTGGCAATATTTCTGAGGTAAAAGGATGCTATCCTGGTGATATTATCTACATGAGCTTTAAATGAAAGACTAGAATCTACAGTATAATCACACCGAGGTCTTTTACTGTTACACTAAATAGAACAGAAAGACCTTTCTTACCTTAGTTACAGTGTGATCTAAATTTTTCGTCTAGCTGCATGCGGTCCTACGATTAGAACTTCTGTCTTGTCAATATTTAAAGCGCTCGCCCTATCATCCGGAGATCGCTAGTTCGAATCCCGGGTGGTGCTGTAACCTCTCGCAGCCGGAGGTCTAGAGAGAGCTGATTGGCCGAGCTCTCTCAGAGGGGAGGGATGAGAGGTACTTAGCGCTCCCACATTAATCACGGCTTTACAGCCAATCAGGGGTGTCTGTGAGCTCGCGCAACGGAGGGAGCGGATAGCGCCGTCCTCCGAGTGTGTGACTCCGCCCCCAACGGTGCGCGAGCGAGCAGTTCGAAAAGATGCGGTCGGCTGGCGTCACGTGGTTCGGAGGAAACACGTGATAGTCTTCGGCCCTCCCGGCTGAGTGGTAGTAGTAGCCTTAATGTGGAGCCCCCTAGTGACGGGGAGGAATTGGACACGACTAAATTAGGGAGAAAATCGGGGAAAAATCCAAGAAAAAAAAAAAAAAAAACAAGGAAGTTAATTAACATCTCTTATATCCTTCACACACTGCTCAACGTTATTATGCTGGTTTTTCCCATCTGGTTTTGATGAGACATATAACTGAGTGTCATCAGTATAACCATGAAAACTAAAGCTCTTTAGGCTCTTTTCTCGGTGTCCTTTTAGTCAAATCAAAAACAAACATAATAACTGGTCAGATTCAGCACTGAGGTCGAGTATAGCATAGTGACACAACCCTGAGGCCTATAGGAGGTCGTTTACTACTTTAACGAGTGCTGTCTCTGTGCTGTGATGAGGCTTAGATCCCGACTGATACAGATCATGTATGCTATTTACGTTCTAATTTCCAAGCGGTCTGTTTTAAAGTGCGCGTGAGATCATTATACCAGGGAGCGAGTTTCTTATCTCTAATAATTTTTCTTTTAACTGGAGCTACATTTACAAAAACAAACATTTTAATAAGATATAACGGAATGTCGACTCTAAATATTCAGTCGCCTGATTGAGTTCTGTGTTTATTTTGTAGTTTATCATCGTAATAGTTACATATATATTTTTTGTTTGTAATCATTTTATCACAAATAAAATTTATAAATAAATTTCTGTTGATGTAAATGTGTTTTCTTATTATTAGCAATGATGAAAAGAAATCTATGTTAATTTCCAATTTCCAAGTTTGCTATTATCTACTGAACCAGCGTTGTACCAACCTATCTTCAGCCTCACCAATGAGCCAACATGGAAAAATGTTTTCTTAGCACACACTCTGCCTATTAAAGCCAAGCAAAAATGTATTCATTCATTATATTTATTAAGTTTATAATAAATATAATAAAGAGATTTGGGACAGAGTGTGAGGTGTCGCTTGTGTACTGGTTCGTGATGAAGCCGTCAGAACCTCCAGTGTTTCTATTACATGGCAAAACAGTCAGGCAGTCAAATCCAACACAAGCCATTTGATCAAAGATTTTTTTTTTTTTTAAAACAGAAAAATCAAAAGCAACTGTTTGATCACTTGCAAACCAGAGTCTAAATGGTTCTCAAATGTTTTAAAAATTTTTGTGGTGTCCATGGCCTGGAAAATTAAGTCTTTGTTTGTGAGCACTACGCGGCTCTAGTCTGCATTGCTAAAGTGTTTTGTGAGTACATGATCTTTTTTCAAAATTTATAATTTTTTAGTATCACTATAATTTCTTTTATAGTGCTCTTGATGAGATTTAAGATCATATGCATGCATGAGGGTGCGTTTCTATACTTCTAAAGTGTGGGAGATTTTTGAAAAAAAAAAAAAAAAGGAGGAGGAGATTTTCAGAAAAAAGTTGTGGTAAGTGCACTTCCGCTTTCTCCTGTGTTTAACACTCAAGAAGTTTCCTAACTGAAGCAGAGCGACTTCTGAGTGTTAAGAGATTGAGAACACTGCCCCAGATTCAGGATGAGGATTATCCAACTTCAATTCTGTGAGCAATATTAAAATATTATTAAATTACCATGCAATTTCCATATTATGTAACTGTCTTCAGAGCTGCATGCTTGCTGTAACAGATTAAACCAGCAGTATTTGTGTGTGTGTGTGTGTGTGTGTGTGTGTGTGTGTGTGTGTGTGTGTGTGTGTGTGTGTGTGTGTGTTTAATAGATCTCCTCTTGTGCTGTGGAGCTGCAGAGAGTTTCACAGAGAAGTTGGTAGATTTGGGACAGAATGTGACTCTAAAGTGTGAGGTGTCTGTAACACTTGTGTCCTGGTTCCTGATGAAGCCGTCAGAACCTCCAGTGTCTATATTACGCTCTTTCTCCAGTAAACATTTAGTCCCACAATACAGCGACCCGGCCTTCAGCAAGACTTTCTCACTGCGATACAACGGCAGTTTATTTATACACAATATCAGTACTAATGAATTAGGAGTGTATTATTGTAGTCAAACTGGTTCACCTCCCGACATCAGCAGAGGAATCAGACTTTACATCCAGAATCACTCAACTGGTGAGTTTACTGAAAACAACATTCCTTTAATATTTTTTTATAAATGCTATGTTTAATTGCAGGTTTTTCAATAAAAATCATATACATCATGTTAAAACAACAAATTATTTGTTTTTATACAATTCTTTTGCGGTTCCCTAATGAACTCCATCAGATTTCCTATATCATTGTATTGTTCTAAAATTCCACTTCATTTATTTATCTGTTTATTTTACGATCAGTGCTTCTCAATGTAATGTATTAATTATAGATTTTAGGACTGTTCTAAAATGACCCCTATAGTTCACATTTATCATATTTATTATGTTTATTATCATCTTGATTGACCTGTCATTTAAATTAAATAGTTGTTTTTAAAATAATTTTCATTCAATCATTTTATTGTAATATTTTATTATTGCACACATTTGAATGAAAAGGCTAAAATCAATTCTATTTGACGAGGCGCATGGAATCTTCTTTTAAGTGGCCTCTTCCTGCGTAAAAAAACAAAAACAAAAAAAGTTTGAGGACCCCTATTATAGACCTTTTTAATATAAATGTACTAGACAAAACATATTGTGGATAAACCAGGTAGTTTGTTTAATGATGATGTTTCTTCTTTTTTAAAGGGTCTTGCGAAAATCAGACATGTACCTGTACAGTGCTTCACAATCAGACAGCCAGTACACCAGAAAAAAATAGTTTCTTGCCGATCTTCATCGTATCATTAATACTGAACTGTGTTCTGGCTTTTGTAGTTACAGGTGGGTTTTATTTACTGTGTGTTCTGCTGACATGACAACAATCTAGAATATACTGGCAGTATTCTACAAAGCTTTTATTCTGATCGCTCTAAAAGACTTAATGTTGTTACTGACTTTAAGTGAAACCATTAAAAGGTTTAAAAACAGCAATTCTACACCGAATATTCGGATATACAAAGGCCAATGTGATCTTTCTTAATTGCATGCATGCGATATTTATGTAGTTATAACATATGTACTGCACAGAATAAACATTGTGAATGCAGTGACTGTACTGTATGGGATAATACTTGCTCTCATTATTAAGCAATTAAATATTATTTTAAAGTAAAAACAGAAATGATGTTTTGTCCTGGTAGATAGGCCAAAAAATCTAAACTACCTGAAACTGAATATTGTCTGTTGAATTACATTAATTCCAATGTTATATTTTACACAAAAGGTAACCTAATATTATGATTATACAGTATACACTTTATATGTATATAAGACAGTAGTTCATGAAAAGGAAGCGGCGAGGTATTGAGTGCTGAACATGTTCATCCTTCTCAGCAGGCTAACATTTCTGTGTTTATATATTCATCTTAAGTAATATACAAAAATTTCTGAGACACTGAATTTTGGGTTTTAGCTGTCATAATCCAAGTTAAAAGAAATAAACACTTAACATCTATGAGTCTGTGAGTAAAAAAAAAAATCTATATAATATATGAGTTTCACTTTTTTAAATGAATTACTGAAATAAATTACTACGACTTTCTGGTAATATTCTATTATTGAGATGCACCTATACAGTATTTGTGTAGGGAAAGTTTTCAGACCCCCTTAAATTTTTCACTCTTTGTTATACTGCAGGTTTTTGCTAAAATCATTTAAGTTCATTTTTTTTTCCTCATTAATGTACACACATCACCCATATTGACAGAAAAACACGGAATTGTTGACATTTTTGCAAATTTTTAAAAAAAAGAAAAACTGAAATATCACATGGTCCTAAGTATTCTTTGCTATGACACTCATATATTTAACTCTGCTGGCCAGTTCCTCCCATTAGACCTCTCCAAGGTTACAAAAATATTTCTGCTGCACTTAAGGTTCCTAAGAGCACAGTGGCCTCCATAATCCTTAAATGGAAGATGTTTGGGACGACCAGAACCCTTCCTAGAGCTGGCCATCCCGCCAAACTGAGCTACTGGGGGAGAAGAGCCTTGGTGAGAGAGGTAAAGAAGAACCCAAAGTACAGGGATATCCTGGATGAAAACCTTCTCCAGAGTGCTCAGGACCTCAGACTGGGTCGAAGGTTCACCTTCCAACAAGACAATGACCCAAAGCACACAGCTTTAAAAAAATTAAGGAGTGGCTTCACAACAACTCCGTGAGACTGTTCTTGAATGGCCCAGCCAGAGCCCTAACTTAAACCCAACTGAGCATCTCTGGAGAGACCTGAAAATGGCTGTCCACCAACATTTACCATCCAACCTGCCAGAACTGGAGAGGATCTGCAAGGAGGAATGGCAGAGGATCCCCAAAACCAGGTGTGAAAAACTTGTTGCATCTTTCCTTCCCAAAAAGACACATGGCTGATCAAAAGGGTGTTTCTACTAAATACTGAGCAACGGGTCTGAATACTTAGGTGATGTTTCAGTTTTTCTTTATTAATAAATCTGCAAAAATGTCAACAATTGTGTGTTTTTCTGTCAATATGAGGTGCTGTGTGTGCATTGATGCAATATAACAAATTAAAGTGTAAAATTTAAGGGGGTCTGAATACTTTTCGTGCCGTGCCTGTATATATATATATATATATATATATAGAGAGAGAGAGAGAGAGAGAGAGAGAGAGAGAGACAAAAGTATATTCGGTATACATTGGGAAAAATACAGTATATCTTTAGGGAAAACATTAAGCTTAACATTGCTGCCATAATTCAGGATAAAAATTTTTTTAAAGTGCATGGATAAAAACTGTGTATATGTTTTGGGCCCCTCTGTGTATATGTACATGTGTGTTTATCTTTTATTAAGCCTTTTAATTAGTTAATATTTAACAACTTTGTTTCTAACTATTGCTTGTTAATCCCGTATTTTTATGTGTTAGTTTTCGCAGTTAATCATTGTAGAAAACCTCCAAAAACTCAAACACAGTCTCCAGATCCTGGGGTACAGCCGCATCAGGACATTGCCAACCCTGTGGTAGGGGAATTGTTTTTTTTTAACAATATTCAGTTAAGAATTTAAAACTTCATGTGCTCATGCAAAACTTTTAAAGGGAATCAGTAAACTCCCTGATTGTGGGAAAGTCTACTGTTGATTTTTATCAGTTTATGCTAATGATTGTGACAAAGAGGTACATTAGCTGAGCTGTTGTAGATGTGGGCACGGTGCCTGTTTGCAGCAAGGTCGGAAAGTCCCACGTGTGAAAGCTGCATGTGCCACGCAGACTGAGAAGTGTTAATGTGGGACACAGTGATGCAAGCTGGTAAAACGTGTTAAAATCTACAGTATGTTATATACAGTAAACACCTCGGCTCTTACATGCTTCGATGTACTTGCACTGAAAATGCAAATATATCTTTATTACTTATATATACTGTACTTAGACAAGAAAAGGCTGCTAATAAACATGCTAAAAACAATGTAAACACAGAAGCGGTGTAAAAAAAACACCCATTTAGTTAAATATCCATGTGCGATTCACATTTTAAGATGAAACTTACATTTTTGTTTCAGTACACTGAGGTGCAGCACCTAGTGACGACCAGACACGTCAGAAAGAGCGAACTCAACAGCACATACGCTCTTCTAAGGCACCCGAACCAGTGACTCGTTCCTGCACATCACTTGGACTTCACATGGAGTTTCATAACATCCAGGAAAACGAGCCCAGAACTAAACAGTTTTTCGAGATGTTGTCTAGATGTTTCTAGATCAAAACTTTATTAGATTATTAGAGTCATTTAAAGAGTCAATTTGAAAGAATCGCTGAAGTGAGTCATGCCTTAAACACTGAAAATATCGTCAGTTCCTAGTAGACATAACAAAAAAAGGTGAGGTGGGGACGGGCAGTGTCCTCTCATTGGTTGAGAGTGTTCCATAATGTACACTTATTCTGCATTCTGACGTCTCTTGGTTGTGTGGAAAGTTGGATGTTACATGTTTTTCAACCATGCATGCTTTCATGCCAGCTAACTGCATGGAGCAAAGGGTGATTTATATTCATAAAAATGACAAAAACCATCCTGTCTATCAAACCAGCAACCCCCTTACCATCCCCTTCAGATTAATAATGTATTATAATATAATGTGTATAATTAAGTGAAATATAAAACTCTCTACATATGATCATCTATGAAAAAATAATGGCGATTAGCCAATCAGAATTGAAATATTATAAGCATCGCTCACAACTTCAAGGAAGTTTGTTTGCAAAGGCCAAGAGAACAGTTCAGGCACATCTTTTGACAAATTGATGATACTGATGATTGTATGATACATAGGCACAAATCCTTTTAGAGGAGACGTGATGAAAATGAAGGATTCAGTTTAATACAAAAGTTTTTTTAAGTGACTGACAGATTTAATGATTATAAAAGTTCTTTACCCAATATGTGTAATTTCATTCTCAATCTAAAGATGGTGGTTTTTTTTTTATTATTAGACTTTGTGGTTCCACCTACATGCTTGGGGTTCAAAGGGGTGTGTGTGTGTGTGTGTGTGTGTGTGTGTGTGCGCGTGTGCGTGTGTGTGTGTGTGTGTGTGTGTGTGTGTGTGTGTGTGTGTGAGAGAGAGAGAGAGAGAGAG
>QMIH01001557.1:115477-165989 GCA_003987875.1 Clarias batrachus | reverse complement strand
TACCCTGTGTGTGTGTGTGTGTGTGTGTGTGTGTGTTTGTGTGTGTGTGTGTTGGGTTTATGATGGGCGTCATCTATGAATGATTGTTGAATAGTTGCCAGCGAATGTTAAAGAGAATTTTAGCTTGAAATGCCGATCCCTAGTGCAGAACTCTCGCTAGTCACACATGCTAATAACTCTGCACTGGCACTGCGTTGGTACGTGATGTGCATCAGTTTACTGAGTGGCTGCAAGCGTAACGATTTCCTATCTGGGGCAACCACAGACTCTTACAGAATAAAAAGGGGACACCCATGTGTGTTTGCTCGTTATAGAATAGCACACTTTATAACTTACTGTACATAGCAACGTGGTTTTTAGTAACAGTTTAATGATAATTCAAGATGTGTTTATAACTGCAGGCTTTTACACTTTCGTTAACAAGAGTTACAGAAAAAAGTGTGCATGAGTAAAAAAAAAAAAAAAAAAAAAACCTGCATGCAGACATGCATGAATCTTAGCAAAGTCAAAAGGGTGGATAAAGTTCAACCATGTGCCTGAGAGACGTCTAGTGGTTTCTATGAACTAAACGAAAGGGAGGGAAGAAAAAACCCACAAGCCTCACATAACTAACTTTTTACATTTATTTTTTTTCAACTGGGAGGAATTCTTTAATAAATTACTGCATTTATTTGAGAGAATTACAAGAGCAATGTGTTACATCAATCATTTATCTAGATTAACACCCCCCCCCACACACACACACACACACACACACACACACAATCTGCTTAACCCCCAGGATAAAGCGTGACTTTCTGGTGAGCGGTGTCTCGAACGAGGAAGTGAGGGATTAATGAAGTAGAATGAAAAGTATTAAATTACTGATACTAGTTAATTTTATATAACAGTTGCATATCACTATTATTGTTACTAATTACTATACAGAGCTACGTTTAATAGTGAAAGTCAAAACATTTCCATAAACACACACGATGTGATAAGATGTTCACAGGATTGGGACTAAACAGCTGGGTGAAAAAAGGCTCGACTTTGTAGTAATGGAAAAAGGTCATGTGACCTGATGAGGCCAGATTGACCCTATTCCAGAGAGATGGACGTATTTAATAAAAGCTAAAGGTGACTAAATGAAATTGTAACCCACCTGTTTGGTATCACATTATTCCTTACCATTAGGGGGCGCTAGGCTATTATTATGTCGATTATTTATTTAGGTAAATACCATGAGGAAGTCAGCTTGCCTTTGGGAGAGGAACCAATGGTTTCCTCATGCTCACCTGTCTGAAGCTGAGGGTCCAAGGATTGCTGTTCCCATGTCAATCAATGGACCTTTCATGTTTGATAGAGTCTTTCATTTTGAAGGCACTGTGGTTGTGCATTGCTGTACAATGTTAGATGAGCGTGAGGAGACCTGAGGTGTTGGCCACCTCCCTGCCCAACTTGTAGTCCTGAGAGCGCGACCCTGCCTCACTCAGAAACTAGAATCAGGTCACCAACGAAGTCAATGAACCCACACGGTGACATGAAAAATAACCTGCAAACGAGCGATAGTAAACCTGTTGCTCATCATTCTAAACACCCTCCTACACATTCCAAACCTCCTACTTTTTTTCTAAACCTACTTTTGTTCACACAGTATGAAAATCCGAACTGTGACCCATTTCTAGCAAATGTACCACACACTTTATTGCCAACTACTAAACGTAAAACACTTCAGTACATTGATACATTCGTCTCCTCATCACCATCTCCTGATTATAGTTATATTATAGTCAATATTGAACTATTCAATTCTACAGTTACTTGCTTGGTACATGCTGTACAAATCACGATTTCCTTTTTACTTCAACTGTGCCACCTCTACGTCAGTGAAAGTCGGGTTGAGACCAAATATTTTTTAGACTCTGACACCTTTTAAAAGGTGCTTGTGGCGAACTCGACAGTGTACACGCGCAGGTTAAGGAAGAGCTTCCCCCGTGTAACCACACGCAGCAGGATCTGAAAGCTGAGAGCGTGTGCTGTGGTTTATCACCTTCTGCAGCGCGGCTACCAGAATCTCTCTGGCATCGCGGAACTGAGGCGAGTCTGTGCCGTAACGCCGGGCCAGTTCCTCCATACCGGCCAGCTCCAGAGAGAACAGGTCAGGGGCCTGGAGAGAGAGAGAGAGAGAGAGAGAGAGAGAGAGAGAGAGAGAGAGAGAGAGCACATGAAAGAGACGACAGACACAAACTTTTGAATAGAAAGAGAAAGAGGTAGTAGAGAAAAAGTGAGAAAGAAAAAAAAAACACAAAGAAATATACAAATAGAGAAATAAACAAAGAAATAAAAACAGTGAGAGAAAAGGGGAGGTGCTAAACCTGTTGAAGAAAATGTTCCGGTCTCCCGCAGTCTGTCCATCTTTAGCCTTAAAACCAGTAATACTCCTCATACCAGTCCACACTTCTCTCACGTTATTCACCTGAAGTTTATTTACAGCTTCTTCCTGAATGCATCTTTGCACTCCCTCACTTTCGTTAGCATCCTGGGTCCACCTTCACACATTCCTTATGGATCACAGGCTGCTGCTGCTGAATGATGGGTGTGTAGGTGATGGTGAGAAGAACCAGATTGTGATCTGATGATTGTGTATCTGTCGTTTTATTTCAAGTCATGTTATTCTATAAAAGTGAGCTGTGACCGTTTTTTTACAACTATGTGTGAATTGAAGCGCTCACGTTCTCCAGTGGATAAGAGGAGATATTAGAGGGAAGATCCAACCTGTCGACGCCACACATGGCGATTAGGGCGTTGGCACGAGGACGCTGGAACAGGGAACCTGCTGCTAAGCCTGGCCATTCCAGATCCTGCAACCACACATTGAAAAAGAAAGAAGGAGAGAGAGAGAGGAAATAACCTGAATGTTAACTTAATCCGTGAATGAAGGTTACTTCATATAATTTAGCGGTTTATATCCCGCGTACCTCATGGACAGAGAAGCCCATGGTGAGAGCCACCATGAACCTTGTCTGGGATCTTCTCTCCATCTAGTGGTCAATTTCCAAACCTGAAGTTCACATACTGGGTGCTACGCAGCACTGTCCGTCAGCTGGTCTCCAAAAACACCTGGTAATATATATATATATATATATATATATATGATCAGGCATGACTGCAGCCAAGTCACATGACCAGTGCAATCACTTGACACTGCATAAATTTTTATTAAAGTTGACCCTTTAACACTTAAATATTGCGCTAATTAGGGCCAAAGCACTATGATGTCTTTGCTATGATAGTGCTGATGTCTGAAAGTTCACATTCAAATTTTATTTGGCACATACACAGTCATACTCAGTACATGCAGTGAAATACTTAGGCGACTGCCCTGACCTTAGAACAAAGACTATTAATAGGAATAATAAATATGAGAAACAAAATAGAAGAAGGAAAGAGTTTCTTTATCTAAGAAATAGGAAATAAATATTTTTTAAAAAGTAAATTTTTGATATATATCAAAATTTGTTATAAACTATCTTTATAACACAAAATACAAAATATGCACTATAAGAAAGATATAAGAAAATATAAGAAAAATAAGAAAAACCTCAAGCTGTACAATAGAAAATATAGAATTGTGGAAATGTATGTGGGAATGGAGTGAACATAAATAGAACGGAATGTCCAGGGGTGTGCAGATATGCAGTAAAGTGTCATATTAAAGTGACTTGTGTGCATAATGTCCATGAGTGAGCAGGTGTGCAGTGACAACTAGTGTCAATGAATGTCCTGAATGTCCAGAGTGAGTGCAGAAACATGTGTGGATGTGCAAAATGGATCAGTACTGTGTGGTGTACTGATTAAGAGACCGTATCGCCTGCGGGAAGAAGCTCCTCCTCAGTCTCTCTGTGTTGGCCTTCAGGGAGCGGAAGCGCTTTCTTAACCTCAACAGAGAGAACCGTCTATTGCTGGGGTGACTGAGGTCCTTCATGAGCTTCCTGGCCTTGGTCCTGGACATGGGCATGATGATTTCCTAGCTATATCGTCTTTGCTATTGATAATTTTAATTTCTGAAAGTGCTAATGTTATTGTGTGTGAGGGCCCTCTTGTCCTTCTAAGAATATTTTTCTTCCCCATCAGGGCCTTTTGGGGGTCTTTACTCATGAGCTCATGAGAATTGGCAGACAGGTTGGAATCTGCTGCCATTAGGATGCCTAAGAGTCTGGGCCCTGGGCGTGCCACTGCATAGCTCAGACACTTGCACTCATGCACGCAAACACATTTAGAGTTCATTGAGCTGAACAACTTTCACTTTGCATGTCATTGCCTCACTCAACAGGAAGTCAGTTATTTTGGGTCATTTGCAAAATGCACCTTAAGGATTTTGATACAGTCTTCCTAGGGACTTTATATGATTGCCACCAAACCTTGCCTATATGATCTCAAGACATTGAAGATGCACAACAGTAGATTGAGTGACATCATAGTGTGATGCTTTTTTCCCAGCATATGGGGCTTTCTGGAGGTCCAAATATACAATCCCCATTTTTTAAAAATTATGTCATAAAGGTATTGGTATGTTCCCTTTGACTGCATGTGCCCATGGGGGTGCCAATGGGGCAAGCTCCTTGGGCCCACTCATCTTTGCTTGCAACTATTTTTTTCGTTATTGGTGGTGCTTGAGAAGCGAAGCACAACTATTATTATCTCACAGAGTTATTATTTCTTTTTTTTTCTTCCGTACAAAAATTTGTCACGTAACTAGTCCAGCACCGTTTGTCTAAGGGGTGGGTGGTTAATTGCCCCCGCAGACCCAAAAAATCCCATCACTTATCATTGAGACAAACTTTGACAAATTGTAGCACAGACGTAGAAATCTCAAATTTACGACATTTGATAAGGTTTGCAAGCTGTGTCAGAACATACCCCGCAAGAGGGTATAAGTGCCGTCCCAGGGGGTCAAGAGGTGCCCAAACTTACCCCATTGTCATACAATGGGGAAAAAAGCTTATAAACGTAACATTGACACCAAATTTAACGGATTGAAGTGCAGAGCGAGAATTTGGACGAAATCTCAAATTAACCACATTGGAAGAGGCTTGCAAGCTGTGTCAGATCATACTTCGTACAAAGGTATTAGGTTTACCCCTGGGGCAAATTTGCTCCATTGACTTATAATGGGAAATGACTTTTCTAAGTGGTAAACTGCCCCAGCAGGGGGTAATTAAAATATAATGGTAACTTCCACAGGAACTTTGAAACTGAATGTAACTGTTTACAATCCCTTGAATGGAAAAGACAGGCAATTTCACACACCTTGAAAACGAAACTCATCAAATCATGCATTGTATTGTTTGGTTTTTTTTGTTGTTGTTTTTTTTTTCAAAATCATTCAAACACAACTGCTGGTTTATTTGTTCTATTTTACAAATGAAATCATTTTGGTCATTTTATAGGATATTTTAATCTTATNTATATATATATATATATATACTAATGAGTCACATGACAAAGGGGAAGGAAAATAACTAATTGTGCTCAATTCGTACATTTTCACTTAGGGGTGTACTCACTTTTGTTGCCAGGGGTTCAGCTATTATTGGCTGTATTTTTAGTTATTTTGAGGGGACAATAAATTTACACTGCTATATGAACTTTACACTGACGACTGTTCATTGTGTCAAAGAGTCATTTATGCAGTGTTGTCCTATCAAAAAGATAGAACTAAATATTTGCAGAGATGTGAGGGGTGTACTTACTTTTGTGACATACATACTGTATGTTCTAAATAAATAGAAGCGGTTCTAACTGTTACTGCTCACTTGTTTACACAACAAACGTGAATTAGCTAAGTTTCATCTTTCTAAATATGTTCATTAAAGCAGCAGAAACACATCCTGATCATGATAGAATTCATGATATCAGATAATGTTCCCCCTCTGCTTTTCAGGTATGGATGTGCCCACAGCCAGCATAGTACTACTGACATGTTTACAGCGAATCATCTGAGTTTCATCATCATTGTCACACAAAAATGTTTGTTTTTAGCAGCAGAAACACATGGCTAGATGATGGCTAGAATTATCTATGCTGCTTCCTGTGGTCTCTGTGTGGTTATGTTATCGCTGTCTCTCTCTCATCTTTGCAACACAAAATCAATTTCCAGTTACCTGAAAAGACAGACAGTGAGGCAGACTTCATTCCTAGAATAACACTTGTCAGACACAACATTAACACTGCAAAACATTAACACATTTCCACTGATTATCAATTATACCCCAATAAACTGGTGACAGAATCATTGGCATTCAAGGATCATGCATGCTTGTGGGGACTAAAGGCCAGCCTGTCCAGTTCAATCCCACAGAAAAGCCAATAAGGCAAAATATCACCAAAAAAAGTCAATGGTGGCCATGGTAGAAAGGCACCAGAACACCCAGTGCACCACAGCCTTCTGCGCTTGGAAAACAGGCCATGCCCAGTCTTCAAACTTCCCATAGTGAGACACTGCAGTCACACAAGATTGTCCAACAACACATAAAATGATTGCTGAATCGTCTTATTTAAGAACATTTAACCCATCACAAGCACTGATTTAGCTGCATTTGGGAAACATGATAGTTCATGATTCAAAAAGCAAATTAAGCAGAGAGATATATGCCACAGCACTCGTTGTACAAGATACTTGAGATACACATGTTCTGGGAGTTTATTATTCCTGCTTATGTTAACATATTTTCATTATATAGATCTTGTGTGATTCCTGTGAAATATGGTTCCATCATGTGTGTGCTGGCCAGCCAGAGGTGGAGGAAAAGTTTATTCAATCTACAAAAAAACAGACACAGTAGTTTGGTTGAATTTAGTTTTTATTTCATTTATATATTTTTACATTTGTTAACTGTACATATGTACATAACTTAATAAAAATGCTTGTGTATTCAACCGTATATATACTTGACATTTTATTTTAAATATTTGATCATTATATTTATTACCCAAAAGTAACGATTCCAGTTATCAGAATGTGTTTCTGTTGCTTACATACAAGAAACAGTATCTGATCATTACATTCTATCCATCAGGATTTATTTTCTCTTTATTTCAAATGATGTGCTTGTGATGTGCAAGTGATAGAATGATGAAACTCAGGGAGCTGCAGTAACAATCTGATATATGTGGGAAATTAATTACATAATGACAGAAAGCATAGTGGAAACAGTATCTGACAGTGTCAATTCTATTCATCAGGATGTGTTTCCCTTATAATAAACATACTTAGAAGGATAAAACTCAGCTAATTCACTTGTGGTGTGGAAACAAATCAGTAGCAACAGTCTGATAGGTCTGGGAACCTCTTTACTTATAGTATTCTTGAGTATAAGGGAAACAGTATCTGACGGTATCTAAAGTGGACCAAAACCGTACGTGACATAATAGAGACTCATCAGATACAGTCTCAAGACATTATTATTATTATTATTAATAATTTATATTCTTTATAGTTTGCATTTAATGCCATGATATCAACTCACCAGCTTACAGAATAAAATGTAAATATCCTATCAAAAAGTACCAAATAAAATTATTACATTTGTAAAATAGCATAAATAAACCAAGGGTTGTGTGTAGAGTTAAAAAAACAAACACACACACAAACTAAAAATCAATACAACACATGTTATGATAAGTTTCATTTTCAAGGCGCACAAAATTCTCAGTCTCTTCCAAAAAAAAAAAAAAAAAAACAGTAACGTTGTCAATTTTGGCCTTTACCAGGTTTGTTCAGTTTAAAGGGAACTAAGAACGGTGTAGGAAACAAGTGAACGACTGGTCTTCACATCACCGGAAATGGGAATTAAAAAATTCCCATCAGCCATTGTGTTTTGGAGCGTGAAAAAAATGGTGCTCGAAAAGTGATTTAGATATTTATCATCATTATTATGGAGGACATCATATTAAAAGGACACAAAAAATGGCATTTTCATTTTATCAGGAAAATCGCAGTATTATATAGGCTAGTAATCGGTACAACAAATAAACCCCTGTACATCTTTCATCAATTATTTATTGATTATTATAAGTCATCAATAATTTATTTAATTTTAAATAAATTATTTATGTATGCAAGTTATACATGTTTCTATAGTATGTTTTATAATGGTATCAGTTTTTGCTGCAATAAATACTAAATATTTAATGTCCGTAGTGTGAAATTTATTCCCAGCAGCAGTGACAGGTATCCGAGGTGCTTATGTTACCATGGTAACGCAGGGGGGAAGTGACGTCTGCGCTGGGGACTTCGCAGGGTGTTCCGAATGGGGAAGTTTTGTCAAGAAAAATTACCTTCATCAACATTCCCTGCATACGGAGTAGGGAGTAGGCAGCACCCTGTGAAGTACACTTGGCTCGGAATCACACTTAACATGGCTGGACACTCTGTGTAGTACACTTCGCAGGGTACGTCAGACTGTTTGAAACGCACCTTTGTTCTTAAACGCGCCGTTTTCCCGGGGGCGGGGCACCAACTTCGACGAAACAGCGACAACTCACCTAATTTACACACAACTATGACGCTTTTTATACACTACGTATATACACAAAAAACATTCCGCACTGTCGAATTATATAAAGTATTTAAACGATTTACCTGCTAAAACTACAAGAGTAACAAAAACTCGCGCGCCGTTCAACATCGCGCTCGCAGTTTTTCGGAGATCCAGAATCACCTGATCCTCTGTCTCTGCGTCGTGCGTAATGACGTCGACTGTTGACGCAGTACGTGACAAAGTCCAGACGCAAAACTTAGCAATGTCGGCACCTAGCGGACAGACCGTGGTACTGACCGAAAGCTGTAACGTCGGCGAGTCCTGGTGGGAAAAAAACAGCACCATGTAAAGTGACCTTTCTGTTCACTCAGTCTACAGGAAATTCAACCTGATGCGTTTCCCTTAAAGCTGCACTAGTAGTAGTGGATAAAATCAAGTGAAACACTTTAAATAAACAAATTAATAACCACAGTACTAAAATTACACTACAAATTTAGAATTTTAAATCTTAATAGGATTTAAATTAAGCAAAATAAACATTAACACGGTGAGCCTTTAAATGTTGTCACGTGTAATTAGAAGCTACACGTGTAGAGTTTTGTGTCATCTTATACTTTGTGTTCTTTAAAATTGTAGCAGATTTATTAACTGAAATTAATGAAACTAATTGACCATAACATTGAAACATTGTTAGGACGTGCTATTGTGTTAGCAGATGTCAATATGTTTTTGCATTATTATAAGAAGGAAATGTAGTAAGAATTTTTTTTTTTTTTTGATATTGAGATGTTCATTGTTCAACCTGTCAATTTATAGTACTTGGTTTCTCATTTATTGTAATGTGTATTTGTTAACAGGTATTTGCCTTTTTATTATGAGGTATGAATATTTATGACGTGATGTTTGGAATTTCATTATTGATATTTTATTTGATGTTTGGACATTGATTATTTATTATTTGCTGTTTCATTTTGATTATTTTATGTTTATTTATTTTATATTTATTATTTTAGAATGTGTAAATGCATTGTTTGTTGCAGTCATTTGTTATTTGAAGTGGTGTTTAACTTATTAGATGTAATGATGTATTAATTTAATCTTCCAATAAAATGTCACAGTTTCACAGTTTGTTCAGTAGCCTCACCTGGTTAATCCTGTTTTTTTTTTTTTTTTGAAAATGCTGTGAATATAGTCCCATAGCATCTGTGGTTATGCAGGGTTGGTTTTGATTTAAAACAGCACTAAAATAATAAATATTTCTAGTGGTGAGCACTTGAAAGGAAAGACAGTTTAAAGCGAATAACTGGTCATACAAGTCCAACATCCAAATAGTAAAGATCAAATGGGAAACCTTGGTTTAAAACAATATGAATGGAAAGAAGAAAAAATAACAATTCCAACAGCAGAGGGTGAAATTGCAGCACTTATTTAACAGTACAGGTGTGCACTCAGACATACAGTACATGTACCAGTTTAACCACTCCTCCTGTTTTTTTTTTTCCCGCTTCCTCAGAAACGCAATACAGAAAGCACAGAGCAGAAAAGAGAAATAGATACCACTGGTTCACAGCCGGCTATTGTAAAGAGAAGGTCTTTAAAATGTATTGAACAAGTAAACGTTTTTCCAAGTTAATAAATTTTAGTATTGTTAATGAAGGTAAGATGGAAGAGGAAAAAAAACAAACAGAAGTTTTAGACATGATCAACAGAAGTTTTATTAGAGATGGAAGTATAAGGAAGAGAGAAAACAAAATTCACCTGATCCTGTAAGGTAAGACTGTAAATTGTTTTAAAGATGCAAATGGAAAGTGATTAAATGTCAGCATTCCAACATTTGGTGATAACTACTGTGTAATAATCAAACAGAGCTTTAAACTTACAATTAAATTAAAATCTACACCATTACTTCAGACTCAAAGCCTTTCTCATGGGTTCTGATCTCTTATAAACTGGAGATGTTCATCTCAATTGTAGTTGGTTATGATGTTTCACTTCTTTGCCAGGTCTACCTAAATGATAAAATTCCAAAATAAATGTGTGAACACTTTGTTAAACATTGCATTGCTGCATTGCAATAAAATTGTAGGGTTTTCTCATGTCTTAAAGCTGTCACCTGTAGGCACAATCTGTATGATTACAGTCATACAGTTCATAAAATTAACTCAGCACTGGATATTCTGGGAAAGTTCTAGATAAACTGAAAAAAGGGCTTTCACTTCTGCAGGTAGTGAACAGATCAGTCAACAAGTATTAACACAGAACTACTGTACAATTTTATTTATCAGCTTTCTCTAAATTGCTGGCTCTAACTAGAACTGGTTCATCAATGAGAAGTGAAAACTGCAGTGCTGTTGTCCAGCATGTGATCCTAGACATCAAACAGAAAAACAAACTCCACCAACCATGTTTCATGCAATCAGGAAGTAAAAGTTGCTATTTACAAGAGCAAAGGTAAGGTTTTGAGTTGTGACAGATGGTGAACCTGTATCAGGGTGTACCGGAGACCTTGGTGCGATCATAAGGACAAGAGGTCACGTTGTGCTTGAATTCCTAGTAAATGATCAACGCAAGCTCATAGTGGTGTAGTAAACGTTAAAAAAAATCAGTCAAGTAAAACTTGCTAGGGATTTGACCCATGAGCCAACATGTGCGTAGACTTTTGGAGTAGAAAAGAGCATTCACAGATCAGTTTTAGAAATGCACATGTTAGTTCATATTTATGATTAGCAAATTGGAGTTCAGTTCACACTTTCCTAAGAGACAAAACCTCGTCTGGCATCATGTGCTATGATCACAGGACTGTGTTTGTCTATTAGCAGTGATTTAAGGCAAACGGATTCCTGTAAAGAATATTAACTGATTATTTGGAATCTAGTGACAGAAAAAAAAAAAAAACATGTTACAGAAACCTCAAACTTTATCAACCTGTTCATGCTCGATTTTATACACACCTGTAATATTAAATTCTGTAGTCAGGGTAGGGAGATTAGGGATGTATCAGCTGCAGGACGGGGAAGAAGAAAAAACAGCTGTAACATAAACATAAGGAGGAACCGCAGAATAAAGTCAGAGCTGTATAATATGCAGAACAGTAAAATGTAACACATTAGATAAACGCTCAGCATTCAGAAACACACTAAGTGAATAATAAAGCCATATTCTTTCTCCTCCTTATGCGTTTAAAGCACACAGGGCATGCTGGGATATGTTCTACACGGCCAGATAACAATCACTGAGCAGGTTTTATAAAACACACTGGATGGTGATGATGGTTTAATGTAAACATGTGCTTTTAGTTATTTTCCAAACTCACACCTGGTTTATGCGTGTCCCACTGATACTACAGTAAATAACTAAACACAATGTGAGCTTGTTACAGGTTTATCATTGTGCAGTTTAGCTGTTTATATTAAACTACTAAAGACTAAAAATGTTTAGGCTTTAAGATGATATAATAGACTAATAGAGTCTAAGGCTACTGTACGTTCTCATTAGTGATGGGTTGCTCTTTTTTGAAAGACTCTTAAATGTGCCTAGGGAAGACGAGTCTTTGATGTGAATGATTCGTTTAGTCTCCCATGCAGAATATCATAGGTTCTATACAGGAATTAGTTCATCTGTTTCGTGTCTTCGGGTTTCATTCATTCAGCACATCACAGCCCCATGAGATTAACCAATGCAGCCTGAATTCATTTCTTAATTTATAATCTGTACAATGTCTTCAAGTTGAGGCCTGTTCAGGCCAGAGCTGTCTCTAGTCATACCAGCTGAACCTGTAGATTTGTAGAATTACAACTTCAGCTGGTAAAACCGGCTACATGCCTGGCACTGCCCATGCAGATTAACATGCAAATGCAGCTCTCTATGCAAACACGAGGGACAAGAGAAGCAAAACTGAATCCACTGCAGTAAAATATAACCTACATTTAAAATGAAATCATTTTAAATATTATTTAAAATAACAAAATAATAAATGCCACATAACTCATCATGAATTCCATTTCCATGTATATTGTGCACTAGTAGTTCAAGTCAAACCGGGGCTTGTGGTGAAATTTCTGGTGAATGAAGGCGTAAAACAGGCGAGTCTTATTTATAGAAGAGTTCAAGCACAGTATGCTGACGAGACTTCAGCTGTAAATGATTTATGGAAGGGCGTATATCCATGAATAATGATCCTGGCCGAGGTGGCTTTGAGCCCACTGCAGTCATTAACGTTAACATTTAGTGAGTGATATCCCCTGATACTTTTTTTTTTTGAAAATTGACTGATAACGTGCCATCAACTTGCAGAAAAGACACATCTGTCTGTGCTAACAGTACTCACAATCATTCACCATTAACAATCATTCACCACTTGCAAATGACAGGGACTCAGCTGGGAGTGATTGCTACATGGCCTGTATGGTCCAGATCTCTCCAAGCCATTTGCACTTGCTTGGGCCAGTAAAGGAGTTCCTGGGAGGCCATTTCTAACTGGGAAAGAACACTTTCTACCTTAATTTTAGCAAGACACCCCCATATCCCAGCATGCATTAGTGTAGCAGGGGAATATATATATACATATATATAAAGAGAGAGAGAGAGTACAGACCAAAAGTTTGGACACACCTTCTCATTCAAAGAGGTTGAATTTGTATTATGGCAAGAAAAAAGCAGCCAAGTAAAGAAAAACGAGCGGGCGCCATTACTTTAAGAAATTAAGGTCAGTCAGTCCGAAAAATTGGGAAAACTTTCATCCGAGTCACCAGCCTCAGAAATCGGCGGTTAACAGCAGCTCAGATCAGAGAGCAGGTCAATGCCACACAGAGTTCTAGCAGCAGACACATCTCTAGAACAACTGTTAAGAGGAGACTGTGTGAATCAGGCCTTCATTCTAGAAGATCTGCTAGGAAACCACTGCTAAGGACAGACAACAAGCAGAAGAGACGCGTTTGGGCTAAAGAACACAAGAAAGAACACAAGAAAGAACACAATAAAGAAAACTCGCTGAATGAGAACGTGTGTCCAAACTTTTGGTCTGTACTGTATATATATAAATGATGAAATTGAGATCAGTTTGGAGTTATTAAAATCTAAATCAGATGAATGGAGCACAAACTACTGCACTTTTTTATGTGGTTCTCACCTTTTTAATGGTCCAAAATTAATTGGACAGCTGGCTGCTCAGCTGATCATACTCAGATATGTTTTATTCATTAGATATGGCCAAATCAACTATGTGGTAAATTCTTAAAAAGCAGAAGTGCAGTGATAAACTCAGGAACACTGAAAGGATGTGAATAGTGGCACATGTGCTTCAGTGGTTAGTTTTTTGCATGCCATGTGGAAGACCTGGGTTCTATTCCCACCCAATGCCCAAACCCCAGCCACAGGGATGCAGCGGCAGTCCCAAGTCTGGATTAAATAGGACGGATATCCTGTGTAAAATTTGTCCACTTAGGCGACCCCGTAACAAGAGCAGCAGAAAGACTAACACCACCAAGAGAAAGCTGTGAGCAACAACTGTGAAGAAATCTGTCCCTGGTAGAAGAGCTTATTTGTTTGCTTTCATGGTCCATGAGGGGGGAAAGCACACATTAGAGAGTTGCTACATAGCAACTTTATTTCCAAGCCTTTCCAGAAGCACATGCAGACTATTCCCGTATGGGATCTACTATTCTACTGGCTCATGAAAACAATCAGAAGGACAAAAAGACCAGAATTATTGTGTTCCTTTGCTACAGCATAAAACCACAATAGACTGGGTGAAGTGATTTTTAAACCTGTAGTACAAAACACAATCACGTTATGCACTGTGCACTTTGCTGCAAAGTTGGCACACAAGTTAGATAGATGCAAACCAAACAAACAGAATTGATTTTGTGAAGCAGAGCAAATCTCAGGAGGAGCGACAATAGAGCATCTGTTCATCTCTGGGATTCACCATTTAGTGAGACAGTACTCTCTGGAGTGATAGTGACCTGTTTGTCTTGTCACTGCACTGTGTTGCACATGAACCATTAACATAGAACAATACAGTATATGTAGATAAATAATTATCATTAAAATTACCTTATAAGTTCTTTTTCATCCATTGCTATTGGGAAAACAGAGACCTTCAGCTACAAAAAACAATTAATTTTAGGGGCGTAACAAAAATATATTGTTTAAAACAAAGTTTCATGCTTGATATTGGAAATACCAGATGTACACACCTGTAACGGTTAGCTCTATATTCAGGGTAATTAGGTTTGGCGAGTGCCAGGTGTACATTCCTTCATCAGATTCTTTCACATTGTACAGCATGGTGAAATGATTCATTTCTGATGGAAAATGTTGAACCCTGTCTCTGTAGGCTGGATTCTACTCATGGAAATCTGCTTTGCTGCCGCTGATGTCTCTTTATTGCCAAAACACAACCTGGATCCTGGATGATCATTCACGGTAAGACCATGGTGTCACCTATAACAACTTTAACAGGATTCCTCTGTACTAAGACTAAAATTAAAACAAAATAAAAATAAAAATCATACACAGAGAGTCAAATGTGCTTGAAGATACGTAGCTCAAAGGTTATATAGCTAGTCACGATACTTGCCGGTTATCACTTGTGGGTGTGTAACATTGGCTATACTTTGTGCTTGCGGAAGTGGCCTGTTATTTTCATACTTTTTAAATCATTCAGTGAGTACTAAGAAAGCGTTCCCACTGTTATTAATGTCCTTAAAGCACACAGGGCCTGCAGGGATATGCTCTACATGGCTAGATAGCAATCACTGAGCAGGTTCTGGGAAAACACACAGGGTGATGGTGGTAGTTAAATATAAACATGTGCTATTACTCATTTCCCAAAATCACACCTGGCTTATGGAGACCTGGCAATCACACCACAAAATGTGACGCCCCTAGTTTGCCATCAGATCAGTGATTCTGTGAATGTGTGTTTGTATGCATGTAGGTGGTGTAAAGGTTGTCCTACACAATACCCCCCCCCTACTCCTCTTCAGCCCCGATTCTTTACAAAGATAAAGTGCAGGTTAATTTGTTCATCTGAGTTTCTTTTTTTCTGAGTTCATTATTTTTTATGAGTGAAATTTGCATTGATATATTAGTGCTTTGATATATAAGCACACGTCTGGAATGAATTATGCTTGCAGTCCAAGGTTTAACTGTACAGTATAACCAGTCTACATACAGTACACCTACGGGGAAATGTTCTTGTCTAAATGCTTGTCTAATTAAAAATAAATAAATGAATATGTAATAAGAAGAAAGTCAAAGCTATTAGGGTCAGAGTTTAGAAAAAGGAAAGAAAATGAAAAATGGACAAAAGATAAAGATTGGCAGCTGTTATATCTTATATATAACAATTGCATCTGTTAGCCTGCCTTGCTGTGTGGCTAGCTTACACACCATTGGAAATAATTTCATAGCATTGCAAAAGTCTTTTTTTTTCAAAGCTGGGAGACAAACAAAAAGACTAAATATGAAAGTGGGGAAACAGATTGTTAATAGAAAAAAATTACACCCTAGCTTAGCTGAACACTTGTTGAGCTCAAGTGCGCAGTTCACCATCACTCGCATATAGAAACAATCAAAACGTTGCTCAGTTCTCATTCACCTCTTCAGTGCTTTATTCGACACAAACAAACAACAACAACAAAAAAAAATCTCTGCGGTCTACAACGTAAAGACATAAAAACATAACGTCATCACACGTCAACCTAATATCTTCAGAAAAAGGAAGAAACGTGTGTGCGTGTGCCGAGTCACATCACATTAATACGGCTGATTTTATTAGTCTATTACATTAGTTCATTTTCTTTCTCTTTTTGTTGTTGTTAATTTACTGTATGTTTGACTTTAGTTTAAAAACATGCTTGTGTTCTATGACTGAATGAGGGCAGCTGGTGAAGCTCGCAGGAGGCCTCGCCCTTTCCATACACACAACCCATGCAAAACAAACACACCTTTATGCACACACGGGTCAGGTGTTTTACTGAAAGTTCCTTCTCCTCCACGCTGCATGATTAATGCTGATAAATCAGATTCATACAGTACCAAAGTGAAGGAAAAGCATTATCTAATGGGATGTGAAAGTCAAAACAAAAATATTAAACAGACTTTCTGATAAATGAATAAGAAAAAAATTATAAAATAATTCCACACACTCCAAAGAACTTGTAGTTCTAAAGATTTTCTCAACCCAGAGTTCAGTACATAACGTCATATGACCCTGACTGTACAGTATATTTACAATTTAGTATCCTAACATTTTGTAAAGTAACAGATTTCCTCTGGTGTGAACTGATGAATAAGATGTTAAATGTACAGTGGGGGGAAGGGGAGGGGGGGTTGTCTTGATCCAGACATGATTTTTTTTGTTTTTTAATTTATATAACACTGGAACTAGTAAAGAATCTTAAACAGTTAAAAAATAATCTCTTCAGTTGATCCCTTGCTATTTTTAGCAACACCTATATTTTTGTTAATTACTGTACATCACATGAGCTGCCCAAGCATTTACATTACCACATGAATTATGTTTATTTACCTATTGGGTACATCAGTGAAAACTCATATGTGGTGAACACATATAATAATAATTAATTTGGGGCTAATCATACTTCACTAAATAGTTCAAGTTGCTGACTTCAGTTGTTTTGGAGAGATGCATTTATATGTGCCCCCAAAATGGCCATTTTCAGCGTTATATTGTGTCACTTCAGACAATAATCATTTAAATGTAAATTATTGATATTTCTTTAAATATTGATACTGAAATTGGTGTACACTTCTAGAAGTTTATGACCTTCAAAAATTGTTTCTTACATAATTCATGGTGCAATATCTTGACAATTTAGAAAATACTTCAAATAGAGATAGAGGATGTGTGAAACTTAATGATGTCTGGTGGTTATATCGGTTGGCAAAAAGAGGAATCAGAACTGTCTGACGTAAAGGAATTATGAGGAAAAGAAAGTGCCACCTTCATTTATTTCCGTGTATTTCATTTACCAGAGTCTAATAAACAGATGTAACATGCTCATTGTGTTGAGTTTCACACTTGATTTATAAGAAAACGCTGATTCATGATTTCTTATCCATGTAACTTATCCATTGTAAACACAAAGTAGTAGTCACAAGAACATTTACTGTTCATCAGAAACTCATCTTAAACTGCACTAAAGGTCAACATTGAATGTACATCATAAAAATGCGAAATGAAAACTTTCTTCTCTGAACTAATCAAAGAAACAGCCATTTGGAAGTCAATTCAGCAACACTTTCAATTCAGCAAAAAACTCACTTGATTTAAGTGATCTGAAAGTGTAAAGACAAATGCAGAAGTGGCCAAAAAACCTCAGACATTTCTGTGCCAACCTTCACCTGTGGTTATAAGTAAACTCACATATGCTGATTCCTGATAGCCAATAAAATGTCCTTGTGAACACTGTGTAAATAGAAGCTTATTATAATAAATAGTAATAAGCAAAATCAGTGTACAGATCCTGTACGATACACAGAAAGTATTTAAACAAAGATTTTTGGCCCAAATTATCTAAAAGAAATCTGATTATATACAGTATATGGGATCTTTGGTCATTAATCTAAACACAATAACCCATAATGACAGATGCTTGTCTAGTACTTTTTTTAGTACTCTAGTTTACATTTTTTAAATAAATGAAGAATAAACCAATAATGAAATGTCATGTCCTTCATGAAAAGTCTTTAAAGGAAACAGGGGATTAGAATTAGCGCAAACTCTAGATAAAGCTACACTCATGTCCATAAATATTTAAACATTGGTAGATTTATTATTATAGTGTTAAATTAAATTACGAGAGTATATGTATCTAAATCAGATGAGCAGTGTAGGAATTAATGCACTTTACATTGTCACTACCTTTTTAAGGGACCAAAAGTAATCAGACAAGTATGAAAAAAATACAGTCTTGTGTCCATTAGTTAGTTTGTCCATTTACTTTTGGGTTTTTTGAAAAGGGCATGAAGGGATGAGTGTTCAAATAATTATGAACCTAATTGAAGATTTTGCCTGTTTAAAGGAGCTAGATAACCTGAGCAATATCTGTACTACTTGATATTTGATCATCTTTAGACATACAGTAGAAGAATACTGAAGTGTATCCTCTAGATTGTTCCTCACCAACATAACATGCAAAGTGGATAATCTGAGCCAAGACCTGAAATACTGACCTGAAAACTATTTTAGTCAACAAAACATTTTCACAAAACACACTTTCAGCAATTGTGACGCAGAAGCACACTACTGACTTATAGCAATCTAGGACTCTGCTGAATTTTGGGACCGTATGCAAAAAAAAAAAAAAGAATTGTGACATGTAAACAAATAGAAAAGAAAACTGTTAGCTTGTTCCAGCTAACATACAGTAACACACAGAATGAAATGCTTCCAAAGCTGCAGCATGAAACACAATGACCTCATGCACAGTTGATGAAGGACTTCAGTCCCGGGCTTCCTGCCTTTAATTAATATATAATTTAAAGCTGATGACTCTGGGGTTTCTTCAGAAGACTAAGTTATAGAGCAGAGCAAATCCCAGCAGGAGCGTTAACAGACCGTCTGCTCGTCTCAGAGGTTCACCGTTTCTTGGGGTGGTGATCACTGTTGTGGTTCGGGTCGCTGGTCTCTCTGTTCACACAAACACAAGACATTAACTTAACACAGTATTTGTGTAGACACCTCACTCATTATAATCACTTCTTAAACGACTCTCTCATTCACTCATTCTCCATAACACTTATGCTGTAAAGTGTCGTGGCAGGCCTGAAGCCTGTTTCTGTAGAAAGTACAGTGCCATACAAAAGTATTTGCCCCTTCAAAAAAATCTAAAACAAGTCAAGATTGGACAAATAATAAAAATTCATAAGCAGCTAAAAATCGCAAGAAGCAGCATTAGAGCAACAATAAAAATCAAGTCTGAAACAATTGAAAAAGAGAGTCCAAAGATCAGTGTTAGAAATACTCTGATTGGTTGATTATTGTGGCTTTAAAAAATTTAATGTTAACCACCAGTTTAATTAACAAGCTCTCATCATGTGTTGGGATCAGAAGATTAAAATCAAACCTTTGGATTTTGCAACCCGGAAGCAAGAAATGTAACCGCACACAAGGATAAAAGTTCAGGTACATAATTGCACCATGAGATTTCACGAAAAGCATCTCTTGGATGCCTCTGCCAGGAGGCTCAGACTCCTATTAAATTTTTAATGAGATGATGAAGAAAAACTGAAATTCCCCAGGAATAAAGAAACACTATTAATGCTTTGTGACTTTTTCACTCTCTGAGTTGAAACCCTACAGAGAGCCTGTGGTCTGAATTCCAAGGGGTTTCCACGTGAAAAAAAATAAATAAAGAAGCTAAAACTGAGGAATGGATAAATATCCTCTACAATCATCTTCAACATTGTTTGACAAGGGAGTGGCTCAGTGCTGATATTCTCTGCAGAACTCACATAACCTCTATATATTCATTATGGGGATGCTGATCACTTTAAAACCTGGGATTTGTACAAATGTATGTTTGTCTGTTTGATCTGTTTGATGTCAGTGATTCAAGACAAACAGTCATGGCAACAAATCAAATGCTTATGAAAAAGCTTGATGCTTTATATTGGGGGGGAAAACAGCCATACCCACCCGTAACATTTAGTTGTACATTCAGCTTAAAGCGGTTCGGTGAGCTACAGGTGTACGTTCCTTCATCAGCTTCAATCACATTTTTCAGCCTGATGGAAAAATTCCCCTTCTGAATTTCTGATGGAACAATTTCAACTCTGCCTTTATAGGCTGCATCCTGTACATCGCTGATTACACCGTTATTTATGTTACACACCACCGTGATGTCTTTGTATCGCCAATACACTTTCTGCAGACCCGCGCTGTTTACACACGGCAAGACCACAGTGTCTCCTTCAACACCTTCAACGTGCTTAGTGCTGCTCTCCATCGACACTAAAAGTAAAAAAAAACAACAACAACAACACTGAAATGTTTGTAGTTTGTCTTCTGTGGACATGTAATGATCACTACTTTTGTGGCTTTTGGCTCTGGGCTGCACAATTTTTTTACACAAAGAAGAAGCAACTGTAGATGAAATCTAAATGATTCTAAAAATAACAGGTTAAATTGTGCACTTGCTACTTATTTTCAAGGTTCATTTTTCTCAATGTCTCTATTCATATTTAATCATGTATAACACCAAAGACTATTTATTATTTACTCGTGTGATTATACTGTAGGATAAGGCATTCTCAACCAGAAAACTAACTTATTGAAATGTCATTTATAAACCCGTCTGTGTTGACACACACACTTCAGTAATTCTGAAAAAAATATATGTTGTATTCAATACACACATCAATTTATTGTATTCAATACACACATCAGGACATGCTCTTTTAGCAAGGCAAAATTGCTTAAAAAATGTAGCTTGTCTTGCGGAATGCCGGATTACTCGTAATCCAAGTTTCGACTGTAAAGAGTTAACATGTGTTTGTTGTAGTGTTAAACACTTATTCTCACCTTTGTGTAGCAATATAAGAAAGATGAAGGAGATGAAGTAGCTGTGATGAAAACAGAAAGTGGAAAAGGTGAACAATAAGACAAATTCAAGGTCATGATAACTGTATAATACACAGAGGAAAACAAATTGAATTCATCATAAACTAAAGTAGTAACGTTCAGTATTCAAAAACCTAGTAAGGGAAGTGATCTTGCCCTTTTAATGCCCTTACACAAGCACACATGTTCAGCAGGGAAGCATTCTTCATGGGCAGGTAACCATGATCCAGGTTTATAAGCTTATATGCTGAAAGTGGTTAAATATAAGCATGCTTTTATTTCTATTACAAACTCACACTGTTTTTTTTGCGAACTGTCAACCATTACCACAGAACGTTCAATCAATCAATCAATCAAACAAACAATCAATCCACATGTATGTATATAGTACCTTACAGCAACCCAAGTTAAACCAAAGTGCTTCCCTGCATTAAAAAAATAAATAAAATGGCAATAAGATAGCAATAAAAAATACAAAAAAACACAAAAGTATATATCAAAAGGTATTCTAAATAAGTTTCTCGGTTTTGCTTTAAACAGAAGAATGACAAAAATGACAATAAGTTAGCAATAAAAAATACAAAAAAGAAAATAAAACATAAAATTATAAAATATTTTTAAAAACCACTCTAAATAAGTGTGTCTTAAGTTTTGCTTTAAACAGAGGCAGCTCAGTAACACAACGTAGCTCAGATGGAATGGTGTTCCAGAGTTTAGAGCGATCAGCCCATCGTTTGTACCTTGACCGAGGGACCACTAGTAGGTTCTGGTCAGCAGAACATAAAACTCTACTTTGTTGATGAAAGATTACTGTCTCACACAAGTAAGAAGGTGTCAGGCCATTAATTGCACTAAAAACAAACATAAAAAAGTTTCAACTAAATCCGGAACTGTAGCAGAAGCCAGTGGAGGGAATACAGGATTGATGTTTACGAGGTTTAGTCAGCATACAAGTCACAGCATTCTGTACAAGTTGTAGGTGATGCAAACGCTTGAGTGACTCCAACATAAAGAGAATTGCAATAATCTAGCGAACTAATAAAAGAGTGAAAGTAAATGTTTTGACCTACACCATGAAAAGCTAAGCTAGAGGTCGGCTAGCTATTAGCATTCACCACGCGGTTTAGCTACTGTAGTTTACATTAAACTCCTGTAAAACAAAAGACATTTAGCAGGAAGATAAACTAATAGCCTGAGTGTAAGGGTGGAGAAAATTCTGTTCGTTAGTGGAAGATGTAATATGTTTTAGATCGTATAACTAAATCAGGAAATTAGCTAGTGCTACCTGTTTTTCCGGGTTAAATTAGCAACGCCTGACAAAGGTGTTTTTATTTGATACATACCTCACACCCATGATGAAAACAAAAGCTGTATCAAATATATTCAACAGAGACTCTGCGAGTACTGACATACGAAAAGTGGTCTAGTGCGCATACGCGTTGTCATATCACGTGTCTTTTGTCACGTCACGCGCACGACTAATACAGACGTGGAATTATAGTGGGGAATAAAATGCTTACTATCAAAGAATAGTGCACCTCAGTTATTTTTTTCTATTGTGATTTATTTTTCCCCATAAATCATTTTAAAAAGTGAAAATCTAAAATATTCATTACATGTAAAATAAATTCTTTAAGTCTCTTTTGTTTAAATTTCAATGATTATGGCTTACAGCTCATGAAAATAAAAAAATCCAGTTTCTCAAAATGTTAGATTATTTCCTAAGATCAATCAAAACAAAATTTACAATACAGAAATTCTGAAAAATTATCAAAATTCATTTATGCACTGAGTACTTGGTCGGCGTCCTTTAGCACAGATTGCTGCTTCAGAGTGGCATGGCATGGATACGATCAGTCTGTGTATGGACGTATCACAGGGTCAAAATTCCTCATGCTATTACCATTAATTACATGAACTAAATAAAAACTTGTCACAATAAAAAAGTTAGGATGTTTTTCCGACCATGTTTTTTCCTCAAAGATGAAGGGTCTCCAGTAACCTTCCAGGTTTTAATAATGTGTCTTCCAGTTATCAACACAATTTTAGTAGTTTCAGCAATCTTCAGCAATCATTGTTATCTTTGCTTGATGCAGAACAATAATTTGACCCGTCTGAAACACGACCACAGGATGTGTCTTCTGCTATGGTTGTGTAGGATATAAAACACTCCTCACTGGATCAGTTAGTGTTAAATAACTTACATTAATCACTGCAGTAATTATCCAGTGGAAGCCTTTTAACTTTTTAATTAGTTAAATCCAGGTGGTGACTTTTATTAGGTGGCAGCGTATTATTCTTGTTTTTTTGGGAAACATCAATGAAATCCTATAGGTGGCCAAATGCATGTAAAATATTTAAATGCTAAAATCTTATTTTGCAGTCAGTTTAGCATTACTCATCACTCACTTATCATCCATACCACTTTATCCTGTATTCAATGTCACGGGGGACCTGGAGCCAATCCCAGGATACTTGGGGTACAAGGCAAGATACACCCTGGACAGGGTGCAAAGTCCATCGCAGGACACACACACAATTTGGGAACGCCAATTAACCTAACCTACATGGCTTTGGGATGTGGTAGGAAACACACCAAGCACGGGGAGAACATGCAAACTCCATGCACATAGAGACGGGAATCGAACCCGGACCCTGCAGATGCAAGGCAACAGCGCTAACCGCTACACCACTGTGCCGCCCAGGTTGACATTAATTGAGTACAAGTAAATAGGTAACACAGAGCAGGAGATCTAAATACTGTGTTCACACGTATCCATTTTAAAAAGTACTGTTTGAAGAAAGATTTGTTTTTGTTCTATTTTTTCTTTTGTTTACTAAAGTGAGCAGAAAAGCAGAACTTGTTTAGTAAAGAACTGAAATTTTCTTAAAGGTGAAACTAGTCTAAAGTAATTTATGTGATTCAACATTTTATAAATAAAATAATTCTTTAAAAAAAACACTTTAGCAAGGTTTTCATAAGGTCACAATTGTTTGTATACATTTATCAATAACATACCAATGCCGAACACATGCAGAAACAGATTAGAAACTTTGGTTCAGGTTCATATCAAACATCTGAATAGAAAAAAATATTGCAATCCTTGGTGGTGTGGTTGTTGCTGCCAGACAGTCTGGTTTGAGTATTTCAGAAACTGCTGATCTCCTGGGATTTCCTCGCTGATGCGGCAGCATGTGTTAATTTACCAGAAAATTCTGCTGTTCATAAAAAAATATCACAACAATAAGGAAGTGTGAGGAGCAGGATACAAGTGGTTTAGAAGAGAGGAACTACATCTTGTGAACATACAGTCATGGGAAAAGAAAGTACAGGTCTGAAAGTTTCAGGTCTGTTTTTATTTATTAAGGCCTTAAATGATCTAACATTTATAACATTTATTGTAGTAATGGGTTTCATCAGGTGCAGCACTTCAGTCATGAACATAATTAAACAGAAAAATTAATTTACAGTGTGGCCTTAAGAACTGAAATTTTGCAAGAATTTTGAGAGCATTTTGTGCAAGAAGCCAGATTGGTAACAAGAAAAAAGGCAGTCACTCCCAGTTGCATTTTTAAAGCAGGTGGTGACAAGAGGACTCATAAATTAAGGTTTAATTAAGGTGAGGTTTACTGTCTTTTTCATACTTCAGTTACATATATTTTCAAAATTTTTAATGCAAAAAATTATTATATTGGAAATTGGTAATAATTGTTGGGAGGCTGGAACAGATTACGTGCATTTACATTATTTCCTACGGGACGATGCGTTTCACAAAACAAAATTTCACCTTAAGAACTCACCTCTGAACTGGATTAAATTTGTGTGCTGAGGTACTGCTGTTTATTCTCAATGTAAATTAGTAAATTGTAAATGCAACCGAATACTGGGTTTGTGACTTTCTGAGGAAGAAAAAGCAGCGAAATGTTTCTGCATGAATTTTGCGTGGTCATTTACAGTATGTTCACAAGGACATTTTGCTGTTCATCAGATACTCGTCTTGTGTACATTTTGGGAATAATATATCAATAGAATGAATTTAATGTTAATTAGAATGAATAAACAGATGAAAGTACAGAAGCTGGACGTAACTGTCTGTAACACACCTTTTTATTAAACACAGAGAAACTTAAGTGACTACAACAATGCTTAGCTAGCCCTGTGTCTCTTATCTGTTTAACTACACAGGGAATCGATGATTTTATGCCACAGAGAGGCGAGGTCAATGCAGAAAGATTTCAGGGTTCACAGCAATAACTTGTGTTTAATAAAATGCTTAAAAAGTGAGGTGTTGAAAAAGTTTGTTCAAGTTCTGCTTTGAGGAAATAGTTGTACTCTGTCATGACAATAATAACCTCTCCTGTGAGAATCCATGTGATTGATTGTTCTCTGAAGTGACAGCAACTTGGAATTTATTTCGTCAAACAGCAAACTCTAGCCTAATATTTCTTATTTCCAATAAAGTTTCCTGCTTAAAATTAACCGGTGAACAGTGAGTAAATAAAACAGCTATATTTAATTTTAAAAAAATAGAAAACAGATACAGTGGAAACGCGGATTGCGAGTAACACAGTTTGTGAGTGTTCCGCAAGACAAGAAAAAGATTTTTAATGAATAATTAAAAAAATTAACTTAAGAGGGGAGAGGCTAATTCCAAACACACACACACACACAACACACACACACACACACACACACACACACACACACACACACACACACAAAACACACACACACACAACACACACACACACACACACACACATACACACACACACACAGGTCCTGCGCACACAAACAGAAACGCGCAAAAACACGACAAAAACATGACAAATCTATTGTTTTTTACTTTTACTTTAGATTATATATTAATTATTTTGGGCTATGGAACGAATAATTTAAGTTTCCATTATTTCTTATGGGAAAATACATTTGGTTTATGAGTGTTTTGATATACAAGCCGACTTCTGGAACGAAGGTTCCACTGTATAGACTAAAATAGTATTAAGCAAAAAAATAATAATAATTCTAATAATAATAAGACTAAGATGCACACCGCTGGTTTGGAAAGTATTTAAACAACTTAAATATATGCACAATTTATCTCAATTAAATCTGATTATATTTGGGTTCTTTGGCCGTTCCTTTTTACACATTAATCTATAAGGACAGACGTTTGTCTAAAGGCATCCAACCTAAGTTCAACTACATGCTGTTTACTTTGAATTTTCCTCCTGAGACGTCTTATGAACTTGAGAGTGCTTGAGAGAATCTGACCAGAAAAATTGGAGAAACTAGCCAAATTCTGATGTGCACAGCTTGTAGAGAATTACCCAAAATATTTGCAAGAATAATTTCTGCCCAGTGTGAATATTTACCAAAAGAAGACATTCCAGTCTTTTAGCTAAAAGCTTTTTTTTTATATAAAAACATATTTAATACATATTAAACCATGTATAAAACATAATGATAAAATGTCATGTCCATTATTGTCAGTACATACTGTATGTCAGTATAAAAACTATACAAGAATCATTCTAGTTAATGTAATCTGTACATGGGGAGACAGGGGTGGTTAAGGTGTTGGACTGCGGTCCAGGAGCTCCCCAGTTGGAGTCCTGAACGCCGCTGGGTTTCCACTGTTAGACCCTTCAGCAAGGTCCTTCACCCCCAAGTGCTCAGATACAATCAGGTGTCAAGCTGGCAAACTGCTACTGTAAATAGCTGCTACAGAAGTCATAGTATATCTGTCGCCTGACATGCTGAGTTAGGCATGTAGATGGACCATAGATACATGCAAACTGTACTTAAGGCTTCAATAGTCAGTTGTTCATATTTCCTGTCTACATTTTGGCCTGAAATTGTCCATGTCTTTTACTATACCATTTTCTATCTGTTTTAAAAAGTTACATGCAGGTCCATAAATATTTGGACATGGTGAAATGTATTGTTATTCCAGCAGCCTACCATAGTATACTGGAGATGAAATTAAATAATGGTTATGAGACTTAAATCTGGGGTAAATCCAAATCAGGTAACCAGTGTAGAAATCACAGCATTTTTTTTTTTACATGGTCCTCACCTTTTTAGAGCACCGAAACTAACCGAACTACTGTATTGGCTGCTCAGCTGTTCAATGGCCTGGTGTGTTTTATTTATTAGCTGTGTCCAACTAATTCAGCTTCAGCTGTGCTATTTTTTATTTATTTTTTGCTGGTAAAGATAAAACACTTCACAATAGTTTCCCAGATGAGGAATATCCTCCTGGAAATATGTGTATGTCAAAGTCAAACATCAAGACAGGCCTAGCAGCATGATAAGAAGAGTATGCACAAGAGGAATAAGGAAGTGACTGTCATTTGTCATATGATGTGTGGGCGTGTATGGTTGCTAGTGGAACTGGTTCCTTTGTATTTGTTGAAGTGACTATTGACAAAAACCACAGCATGAGATGTGAAGTGTAAAAGTTTAAATGTTCTTCTCAAAATTAGCCTTCTGAACCTCAAGCCTTCAAAACTCATTGGACGGCGCTCCAAGGCAAACAAGTGGAAATGTTCTACAGTGACCAACGGTAAAGATAAATACGGAACATCCAAAGGAACAGACATGAAGTGAAGAGCGCTAAAGGAAAAGTCTGGCAGATCATCACTAGGGGGAAAAAACAGCTTGTGGTGACACCTGTGGATCCAGACTTTACAGTCATTTACTGCAAGGATAAGCAAGCAAGTATTACAAATGGCAATTGAAATTCTGATTGCTAAATTGTCTGATTACGTATGGTCTCTTAAAAAAAATCATTCATTAACATCAACTCCAGTATACTGTGGTGGCGTTTAAATAACAATTAATTTGTCCAAATGTTTATTGCCCAGAATGCATTTATGACGATAGAGATTTTTATAGTTAATGTGAGCTGATATTCAGCGTATTTAACTAACTACTCTCAACAACACCTAAAAATAGATAAATATCTAAAAATAACATTTAATCAAAAATATTTGTTCCTGGCCCTAGATGTCAGCATATCCTCTCTTTAAAAGAGAACATGAGTGGCGGGGATAATGTTCTTGTTTACTCTGCCAGGAGGTTCAGACTTGGCATTGAATATAAATAGAGCTGAACGCTCAGTTGCTTTAACAGTGGAATGGTTGCTAGTACAGGACAGACTGGGTTTAGGATTTCAGAAACAGCTAATCTGGGACTGTGACTCATAGCAGTCTAGAGTTTACTGCACTTTGGTTTCTTCAGAAGACTAAGCTGTAGAGTAAAGCACATCCAAGCAGGAACGCTAGCAGTCCGTCTGCTCGGCTCGGGGATTCACTGTTTCTTGGGACAGCACCACTGTTATTCTTGCTTTCTCTCTAATGTGGTCCGGGTCGCTTAAGTCTACAATTTCTGTTTCTGTTTCCGTTTCAATTTCTGATGAAGGAATCTTTACCCTGTGTCTCCACAGGCTGGATCCTGTTCATCATAATATGCTTCACTTTAAATGATATCACAAGCCGTCTTGCTGTCTTTGTCTCGCCAAAGCTCAGACTGGGGAGTCTGTTTGACTGAACAAGGTAAAACTGCTGTTTGTTCTACAACACATTCAACACTCTGCACTAACACTAAGAAGAAAAAAAACACACGCATTGGTAACAAAAAATTTTCAAGCCCTTTAAAGTTCTACACATTTTAACATTTTAAAATAGATTTACATCAGTGACAATGACAAAGTCAAAATAGGTATTTTTCAGTGTTTGTTAATTTAGTAAAAAATGAAAGCCTAAAATATCTAATTTCCATAACTATTCAGACCCATCACTTGGTTAAGGCTCTTTTGGCAGCTTTCCTGGAGCGGTGCAACTGGTGCTATTCTGTTCATGTGGATTAAAACGTCTGTGATTTCATTATGGACAGAAAGTTGAACAAAAAAAGCAAATGGTGAATTCGCACATGAATTCTCTTGTTAAATTGTCACAGAGAGGTTTGACATGATTCTAAAAGCAATTCTCATAGCGACGCTGCAATGAGTCACCCAAGTTGTTTCATGTGACACACACACTTCAAGGGCGGAATAACATCAGTGGAAGACCTTTTTGACCTTGGGGGAAGCTTAACCCCCAAAAATCCCGAAACTGTTCGGCAACTTGTGCATAATGATCATCTGAGAACAATCCACAACATTGCTGCCTTTGTCATTGTGTCATATGGAACATGTTCCAGGTTCCTGTCAAGTTCATCCCTAGGCTACTGACCCAGGCGCAGAAGGAACATTGTGTCAAAGTCTGCTGAGAACTCCGTCAGCATGCCGTGGATGACCCGTCCTTCATGCAGAAGATCAATGGGTCTGAATAGTTATGGAAATGAGATATTTCAGGCTTTCAACTGAGTGCATGCTCATCGTCTTTTTCTACATTCGCATTGTGCATTGAGAATTCGGCCAGACCATTAATAGTGAGTGGTGTTCATCCAGGTTAAGTGTGATTCCAAACCTCAGGGAGCTAAAATGTTCCGTTCAAAAGGAATTGCGAAAAATGTAGGGAACAAGTGAACAACAGGTCTTTACTTCACCAGTAAAGTAGGGAGCACCCTGTGAAGTACACTTTGGAATGGAACACAGCTAAAATCCCACCATTCCAAACATGCTGCGACGTCACCAGCACAGACATCACTTCATCCATGTGTTAACATGTTAACATGAGCTTACCTTCGATACCTTTGCTGCTACAGTGGAAACTTCACTTAAAAAAAGGAAATTTTTACATATAATGAGGTAAAAACTAAGCATAAAATGTATCCTATTGAAACGTGTTTAATATTATTTGATTAATATAGCCAATGCAATAATAAGGATTTATTCATTTGGTTTTATCATAGAAATTACAAATTCATATTTCCTTATTAATATTATGTCATTCTCTATAATATGACAATGACTGATATTTCATGTTCCGGCCATGATCAACCAGTCCACTTGCTCCGTTTCACTGCGGTTGCAGTCACGTGGCCAGATGACATTCCGTGACACCGAAGGTCCAGCACCATCTAATCATCAGTGGTCTTGTGATAACACGAGTAATACATCTTTTTTTCCCCACACTGAAATTACACAAAAAATTCAACATAATGGCCAGCTAAATGATCTCTACCTACTTACTCATCCTGCGGTGGGTCGAATATATATTAAACTCTTATAGGCTAAAATTTTTCCAAGATAAAATTTTAGGCAGAGCGAAAGAGCAGGAGAAATATAGCTTGTCAAAAAAAGTATGCAAGACAACGCTAGCTCTTCCTGTTACTCCATTATTTCTTGCACAGTAACAAGTACGATTAGCTTAACAAGGCATTAAAATGAAATACGTCCTGTCTTCGTAAAACACCTCACACAGTACATACCTCACACTCATTGTGTAATACACAAGCAAAACAGTTTATTGGAACAGAAACTAACCTTCTTTAAAATCGCCCTCTCTGAGCCCCGCCCGCCCCATTTTTTTTTCACACATGAGCTTTATTTTACAGGGTCCCAATCTAAGCAACTTTATATTTTATCTTTTAAAAGGAACTCATTATAAAATAGTGTAGGAAAATAGGATATTTAATGCTATATTTGATAGGAAAGATATGTATTCACATGAGGACAGTTTGTGCATTCTGCTGATGTGATTATACAATGAAGTGATAAACCATCTTTATAAAGATGGGAAATATAGACACTTTGTCAATGTTGTGATACAACGAAATTTGTTTGGTAGCTCTCAGAGAACAGCAGCAACGAGAAACGTAAGAATAAACAAAAGACTAATATTCCAATATTAGGACTAAACAAGTGTCAAAGGAGTGTGTGTGTGTGTGTGTGGCTCTGTCAGTGAACTCTGGAATTAAAGAGGAGGAAAGAAAAAATGTTAAAACATATAAACCATTATTTATTCAGATACTAATAAAATTGTAGAGCAGACACTGGGAATGACTCAATAAACACAGAAATACACAAAACTACACAGCAAAGGGAAATGTATTCCAATTAATAAAAAGGTTATGATTAATAAACCTTTTTTCTGGATTCTACTTCAACATGTAAAGTGTCAACAAAGACAAATGTGTGTGTTTTTTATGTTGTATGCAATACATTTAGAATCAGTAACAGACCTCATTTAATGTAAATGTTGCTTAGACATGCTGAACTTCTTCCCTGTGTCTCGATCATGGATGTAGTTTTTTTTTTTTTTTTGTAGTCATTATTCTGCTCAGATCGTCTTTCTGATTGTACGGTGATAGATAATTGCTTCATTCTTTGCCACGTTTTATTTATTACCTATGTGGAGGCCAGTGCTGATCTAGAACTTGATGTTATACCTCCTGAGATAGGCATAGAAAATGAAGTTGGACCCTGGAGCGTCCACTTAGTGCGCAGTCTAGTAGAYCAAAATCCGGCCTCTGAAGGTGATCCCTTTCAGCTCAAACTGCAGGCATTGTTGCGGCAGGAGGGTAAGTCTATTGATGAAGTGAAGGCCCTGATTATTGGAGAGCAGTCTCCCAAATCTGATATCAGTGTAGACCTTGTTGATGCTATAGGAAAATTAGTAGATCGGTGTAACCAAGTTCCCCAGGATAGCTACAGAAAGCTAAGATTGTTTTCTGGGTTGAAACCTGTCCCTCCAGGTGAAGAGGAGTATGAAATCTGGATGGAACAGGCTACACAAATGATAAGTGAATGGCCGTGTACCAAAGCTGCAAAGAAGCAACGTATCGTAGAGASCTTACGAGGTCCCGCTGCTGATATAGTCAGGTTTTTGAAAGTGAGTAATCCATCTRCGACTGCAAGTGAGTACTTAGCTGCCCTTGAGACTGCATATGGAACTACTCAGAGTGGGCCTGAACTTATGGCTAGATTTTGTCACACATACCAGGAAAGTGGAGAGAAACTTTCAGCTTTTCTGTACCGCCTAGATAAACTTCTCCATCGAGCCTTGTTAAAGGGGGGGATTGATGCAGTTGGTATAAATAGAGCCAGGATGGAACAGCTAATTAAGGGTGCACTTACCAATGACCAATGATATGGTTGCGTTGCGAATCAGAATGACTCACACTTTGCAGAGTCCTCCCTCTTTTTCGCAATTGATGAAAGAAATACGTGAGGAAGAACACTGGGTGGCTGCAAGGGAAAACATTAAAGCTTCTGTTGCTACTGTTGTGACTCCCCAGGCATCAGTGCCTTCTGARTTGCAAAACCTGAAGAAGGAGGTTAAAGAGTTGTCTTCCCAGGTGAGTCAGCTGTTAAATGTGGCTACTTTGCCTGGTGTTTTTGATGGTACTCCGCCGAACACACCCAGTAAGAGTGTGTCTCAAGACAACTCCCAAAAAGCTAAACCCCCTCAGCCGACCGTATCTAGGATCTTTTGCTACAAATGTGGTTAAGACGGACATAAGAAGTGGGAGTGCAAATCACCTGAATACCTCAGAAAGGTGAATCAAAACCTGATAAAGATGCAGCGCCTGCCGGGAAACYGGGCAGGAGCTCAGTGAAGGAACGGCATCGGGCTCCTGAGACAACACGTTCCATYTGTGGTTCATTCACTCTTGATTCCAGTAAAACAAACTTGCCTGAGGGKTTAGTGGGTCCTGTCTCCGAAGTTCCTGTCCAGATAGAAGGCATTTAYGCCAAAGCACTTCTTGATAGTGGGTCACAGGTTACTCTATTGTATCGTAGTTTTTATAATACTTATCTTARCCATTTGGATCTTCAGCCTGTGCAAAACCTTGAGATTTGGGGTTTAAGTTCACATAAATACCCCTATGATGGATACCTGCCCCTTAGACTTRAATTCACAGAAAGTGTAGCTGGAGTGCATCAGGTGATTGACACGCTTGCCATTGTTTGCCCTGATCCTGTGAAACGGGAAGGAATAGCTATTTTGCTCGGGACAAATACTAGCTTGGTGAAGAAGCTGCTGGAGTCTTGTCGTGAACAAGCTGGGGAGAAATTTTTGAATGTGCTAACCATACATCCTGTAATCAGAGAGGCCTATGAGACCATTCAACAAACCAATGTTTTGCAGGATGATTCCGACAAGCATGGGACAGTTTGGTTCATGAAGCATAACCCTGTTGTTTTGACACCAAATCAAGTTCTGCAACTACCTGGTCTGCTTAAGTTTCCTGGTCAGGTGGCTGAATCTTTAGTGCTAGTAGACAGAGCAGTGGGTGGGGATACCAGGTCTGATGCTCTAGAAGTGAGGCCTGAACTTCATTCAGCGTCTGTTGTCTCCAGTCGCCGGGTCACAGTGACTGTGAGAAACATGTCTAAGAGAGAAGTTTGGGTGAAGCATGGAACTCCTCTTGCCCATGTTTTTCCAGTGTCTTTAGTGCCACAACTTGCCACTAAACAGCAACCAGAGATAAATACCTTGACACCTGCATCTTTCAATTTTGGAGATTCTACAATGCCTGAAGAAGCAAAACTCAGGTTGTGTGAGAAAATGATGCAGCGAAAGGAAGTGTTTTCTCTACATGAGTGGGATGTGGGCTGTTCAAAAAGCACCACTCATGAGATAAGGTTGAATGATTCACGCCCTTTTAGAGAAAGATCTCGCCGTCTTGCCCCTGCTGACTTCGAAGACGTGCGACAGCACCTACAAGACCTGCAGCGTAGTGGCATTATATCAGAGTCCCGCAGCCCCTACGCGTCGCCCATTGTCGTGGTCCGTAAAAAGTCGGGGAAGGTTAGGATGTGCGTGGACTATCGGACTCTCAACCAACGGACTATACCAGACCAGTATACGGTGCCCCGCATTGAGGATGCCCTCCATAGTCTTTCTGGAAGTAGATGGTTCACAGTTCTTGACTTGAGAAGTGGGTACTATCAAATACCCATGAGTGATGCTGATAAAGAGAAGNTCACAAGGTGAAACGACAGCTTGTACTACCAAGGCAGTTTCACAAGGTAGTGTTGAAGTCGTTGCATGATGAGATGGGGCATTTAGGGTTTGAAAAGTCCTATGGCTTAGTTCGTGATCGATTTTATTGGCCACGCATGAAGCTTGATGTAGAGGCTTACTGTCAGACATGCGAACGCTGCATAAAGCGGAAAACATTACCTCAACGAGCTGCTCCATTGTCTCACATGCAGAGTACAGGACCTATGGACCTGGTATGCATAGATTTTCTCTCTATCGAAGCTGATTCTCGCAATGTGTGTAATGTGTTGGTAGTCACTGACCATTATACGCGTTATGCGCAGGCTTTTCCTACGCGGGACCAAAAAGCTTCTACAGTGGCAAAGACTTTGTGGGAGAAGTATTTCATACATTACGGTCTTCCTAATCGCCTACACTCAGATCAAGGCAGGGATTTTGAGAGCCAGTTAGTGGTTGACATGCTGACTATGCTAGGAGTCAAGAAATCGAGAACCTCACCTTATCACCCTCAAGGTGACCCCCAGCCAGAAAGATTTAACAGGACCTTGTTGAATATGCTGGGTACCCTTGAGCCTAGTCAGAAAACTAAGTGGAGTCAGCACATAGCGCATTTGGTGCATGCRTATAACTGCTYGTCCAATGAAGCTACTGGTTTCTCCCCCTATTTTCTGATGTTCGGCAGAGAGGCTAGATTGCCTGTYGATGTTTCTTTTGGTGTCTCTGCTGATAATACCTCACCTGAGTCATACTCCAAGTATGTGTCCAAAATGARGCAGGAATTACAGACAGCTTATCAGTTAKCTCAAGAAGTTTCTGAGAAGATGAAYCAGATTAATAAAGCAAGGTATGATCAGAAAGTTCGCTATCATAGCTTGAWTGTRGGTGACAGGGTTCTGATTYGAAATCTTGGCCTCAAGGGAAAACACAAGCTTGCMGATAGGTGGAGCTCAACTCCTTATGTAGTGGAGAGTCAATTGTCKGGTATTCCAGTGTATCGGCTAAAGCCTGTTGATGGTAAGGGACYGRTCAAAGTCATGCACCGCAATCATCTCTTGCCTTTGGGACAGGAAGTGAGGTTGAGTCCTCAGGTAGACATGAATCCTACTCCATCACCAAGAGCTTTGAGGCGTAGGAGGGCCAAAGAGAAGCGTAACGCTGCTGAGTCAGAAAACTCGCCACTGGTAATTAATGCCCTTTCAAAAGAAGGTACTTCCTCCGATTCTGAATTTGGGTTTTACGTTGAGGATGTGTCAACCCGTCCTTCTCAAAGGACAGTGGAGAAGCAGAATGAATACCCTTTACAAGAGGTAGAAGGTTTAGAAAMTGGTGAAGCGCACGCTGTTTCAGAAATACAAGAAATTCCATGTCCAAGTGAAGTTTTTGATGTTCAGTTGGTAGCTGAGGATTGCAGTACTGATGTAGTTGATGATCTGGTTGACGTTCAGGACAGTGCCTTACCGACTGCTGTTCCTACTGATAATGACACTCAGGCAGAGGTTGTACCTCCTGTAGTACGTAGATCAAGTAGAGAGAGAAGGGCTAATGCTAGATTTACCTATGAKAAGCTGGGTGAGCCTTACATACAGTCTGTATCATCTCAACACTGTGGCATTAATGTAGTAGCTATTGGGGGTTACAATCGTTCACATGTTTGGTGGTGTAATTTTTATGTTTAGCTACGGTAGCATTAGCGAACTTTAAATTATCGCTACGTTACGACGCGCGCGCGCTCGTGTGTGTGACGTGAAGGCCTAGYGGCAGGAGAGACAGWKAATATTCAGTATCACGAACTGTGAATAAAACATCATCTCCACCGGATTCTTCAGAAGTGCAGCAAAACGGGACAGATTGTGCTTTTCTTCATCCGAATTGGATTGGCTGGATTCATCTGGGTTTCAAGACAGCACGTGATGGACACTGAGTCTTCGTGGTGTTCGGTAACTNTGTAGGAACCCCAAAAGTATGGTTTTGTTTTGAATATGTTTGTGACAGAAACAGTACAATGTACTAAAATGTTTTTTGTTGTTTTATTATTTTCTTTATTTGCGAGAAGGATACAATAATAATTGTGTTTCAGTTATGTCCAATAAGAGAGCTTGTTCAATACAGGTGTACTAAGGAGAGCCAATCCCTGTTGAGCTTGAGGTTGCGTCATGACGTAGTCACGTAACCAGGAACAGGTAGAGCGCATGGTGAGCATGTGTGCCGCGAGCGATATCGGCTATGATTATAAAAAAAAGAAAATAAGAGTGTGTCAACTGCGTGGAGACTAGTATATACAAGGTAATATACGGCCCAAGTGTAGAGTGATGCCGCTTGTTTGTGTTTTTTCAAAGTGCAGGTATTTTGTTATGCTTCGCTACGGTAGCATTAGCGAACTTTAATTATCGCTCCGTTACGACGCGCGCGCGCTCGTGTGTGTGACGTGAAAGCCTAGCGGCAGGAGAGACAGTTTAATATTCAGTATCACGAACTGTGAATAAAACATCATCTCCACCGGATTCTTCAGAAGGCAGCAAAACGGGACAGATTGTGCTTTTCTTCATCCGAATTGGATTGGCTGGATTCATCTGGGTTTCAAGACAGCACGTGAGGGACACCGAGTCTTCGTGGTGTTCGGTAACGCCATCATTGTTTCATTGACTCAACGGAGAAAGTGAGTAGACTCCTTTTCGTGTGGGATTTACAGTTGGAATTCGTCGTCTGTTTAATGTGCACCAACGATATGGGCCCCAACGATATCTATCGCTCTAACATTTGAACTATTTGACTGACTCGTGAACATTTGAACTGTGTGACTGACTTAAGTATACGTTGAGCTGAGCCGAATCAGGTAGCTAATATATTTTCTTTTGGGGAAAATAAGTGGTGCTTATTACTTTATCTATTGCTTTTATTTTTTTTTTTTTGCTTTGAAGGAACACACAAACTATTCCACTATTGTAAATCAATAAATCTTTATTTCTTTCTCTTTACAATTGGTATTCCGGTAATTCATTGGGTCTAGTGAGTTAATTAATTTGGGAGGAAACCGAGGTACTGCTAAAGTTTAAACAGAACATAAAGAACCTACCGGCCTAATTCACCATCTAACTGCCGGGGATCCAGGACTCTTGTGGACTAAACAAATTAACTTAACCCATAGTGTTAAGAAAAGGGTTACACCTACAATATTTATAAAGCTATGAGGTGAAATGTTACGACCAGCTGCAGGCTCTGTGCTGCCCATATAAATAAAACACTCTGCGCAAACGAGAGAAACTGGACTGAAAAACACTGCAGTAACAAATAACTCTAATTAAATTGAATGCATGTTAAATCTAGAACATTAAAATAATATATTTAAAAATACTAAAAGTACCAATAAATAAAATACCAAAGTGCAGACTTTCAGCATTAATGCGAGGGCTAGAGATCAAACTCCTGCACATTTTCTGTTGGTCCCTACCTTCTTAATAGACCAAAAATAAATGGACAGTTGGCCACTCAGCTGTTTGATAGCCAGGAGTGATTTATTCAATCAAGTATTCTGTAAATTCTTAAAAAGAGGAATGCATTAAAACCAAAGGGCACAGAAGACAACAGAAAAACAACTGTGGTAGACTACAAAATAATTATTTAGCTGTTGAAGAAAAACCTCTTCCTAACAAACCTTTAGATTTTATTTAGTTGTTAGCATGATCAGTGAGGGGGGAAAAAACTAAAACAAAAAACTACACAGCACCCATAATTCCAATTGTTGACAAAAAGCACATTAGGAGCTCTTATGAGATCTCTGTCAAATTTTGTGGCTTTTTGTCAAATGTTAGATGAATAAAATACAAAACAAAAACATTACCTCCATGAATCAATCAAGAGTAACGTGCTGAGAAAATTAATAGTGTGCATTTAAATCTGTAACAAAAAACACACTAAGCAACCAAAGATCTGTAAATGTGCATAATTTAGAAAAGTTAGTATTTTTGTAGTTAAGCCCAAAAATATAATTTAAAAAACCTACGTGGACAACACGAAGTACCCCGATGATTCAAAAGCTTGTAGATCCATCTACAGCAGCAATAACTTTAAGTAATGGGTTCCTGTATGACTATCAGCCTCTCTCATCGTGGTCCACACATTGCTTCAGTCCATTGACGTTTTCAGGTATTCACTTACGCACAACTCTTACTCTATGCGACGGCCTGTCACAGCATTTCAACTGGCTTGGCGGCCTCACATTTGCCTCTAGAAAACTCCAGAGTTCATGGTTGATGTAATGACTGCAGGGTGCCCAGGTCATGTGGCTGCAAACACAAGCCTTTATCACCACCATGCCTGACTGTGGGTATGAAGTGTTTCTGCTGAAATGCTGTTTGGTTTTCACCAAACATGGTGCTGGGCATTAAGGCCAAACAATTTCACTTTGGTCTCATCTGTCCATAGGATGTTGTTCTAGAAGTTTTGTGGTTTGTTCAGTTTTGAGAACCTTAGTCATGCTTCCATGTTCTTTTTAGACAGAAGAGACTTCAGTCTTCTTCTAATTGTGCCATCATGGACTAACAGTTAACATGCTCAGTTCTTTTTTTTTTACCCCCATATTTTTCTCTGAGTATTGGCCTGGGGCATCCACTCTTGGGAAGATTGGTAACTGTCTTGAATGCCTTCTTGTGAAAAATTGTAGCCCGCTGAACTCTAAATTGTTTGGAATTTCTTATTGTTTTATTTTAACCCTTTCCGGATTGATGGGCAGCAACAATTGCTTCACTATAACAAGTGCCTAGGCATCCAGACCAGCAAACTGCAAAAACATCTGCTTTTATAGAATTTTGACATCTGCCGATGACCAATTAATTAAGGGTTGATTATTAGCTATACTAATGTGCCACAAACAGGACGTTAATATCACCAACCATTCCCATTTTATTAAGGTGTATCCATATAAATGGCCCACCCTGTATTTAAATTATTGTAACCTTATATGACATTCTCCTAAGGTTGGTTTAACATCTGCTTATCAGTCTTTCCCCTTCTTACCCTGACATACCTATTGCACTAAAATAGGCTCAGTTTGGGCTCATCAGACCATGTGACCTTTTCCATTGCTCCAAAGTCCACTCTTTATGTTTCCTGAAATCTTTATGCCTAGCCAACTAAAGCTATTTTTTCTAATTATTCTTTTTTTCTTTTATTTTCTATCACTGCGGTTTACAGACTATGGAAATCTGAAATTCAGTACCTCAAAAGAAAGAGGAATCATTTAAAAAAATTACAATACAGAAATGTCCAACTTTTGAAAAGCATGTTAATTAACACACTCAATACTTGGTCAGGAATCATTCAGCACAAATTAGTGCATCAATGTGACATGGCAAGTTTTAACTCTAACTGGATTGAGTAAACAGTGCAGAAGGCTAATGACCTGAATCACATTATAAAAGCAACAAATTGCGTTTTTAAGGAAAGATCTAAAATTAGTGTAACAAGTGTATTGGCCAAGTCACTCACTCACTGGCTCAGTGAAACCAACTTAGCCAACTAAGCATTTAACTGGATTTAGGAAATAACATCGAATTGAAAATAAGTCTATACATATAAATTATTTCAGGTCAACTCCAGTATACTGTGATAAACAACAATAAATAAATGGAATGGAATGTTTATGGACCTCATTCAACTTTTGTTACTGGAAATATTTAATGTTAAAATGAGCTGATTATCCATACTACTTGTTAATTAATATATAGTGCAATACAGAGGCGTGCTCAGAGTTCTTGCCATCATAACATGCAGCAATGCGTACCAGGTCACAAAACTCCTACTGGTAGATGCATGGTTATATGTATGTGAAGCTGATACACACACTAAGCTTGGGGTCTCTTCAAAAGAGTAAGCTACAGAGCAGAGCACATGCCAGGAGGACCGTTAACAGACCGTCTGCTTGTCTCGTCACGTCACCGTTCCCAGAACGCCCTTTTTTCTTTTGTTTCTGGTCTTTCTGTGTTCTGGTTTGGGTCTCTGGTCTCTTCGTTGTGACTGGTCTCTCTGTTGGACATAAACACAATATATGTGTAGATAGTTCATTCTCTAACTTAAATTATTTTCTCTAAAGATTTTTCAGAATCAAGTGTACATGAATAAAAAGTATTTTTTCACTAATTTTCCTCTCAGTTTAAGAGAAAAGCCAAGTAAAATAAAAAACAAAAAAACGGGTGAATCTGTTGAAAACCTTGCCAGACTGAACTTGCCAAGGAGCCCCGAAGAATGGTAGCAGGGGAAAGAGAGCCAAAAAAAAAAAAAAACATTAAAATAAAAGTTTTTTTGGCTTCAGAACATCACCAGGTGACATTACAACTACACATGGCATCACTTGAAAGTAGAGTTTGGGATCATTGGTAGACTGTTAATCTGAATTTTAGGCATAATTTTTATTGACAGATTTGTCTCAAGCAGCTATATTTCTTGTAGTTTTGAAGTATTTGTGTAACTTGTGCAAATATTTTTCAGAAAATGCAAGCGGTTTATGTTTTCTGCAAAAGCCATGGTATATACTCCGGCCGTATGCATGCTGGGTGCATTGTTTCATACGTTTCCCTTCTTAATCCAATTCCAGTCATTTAAGCTTCATGAACGTTTTTGGACACACACTGACCAGAAAAGAGACATTATAAAAACCTTGTGCTATAGAAAAAGGTTTATGCTTGATAAACATAGATTTCACTCTATGGAGGCCAGGGGATGTGCAGGTGTACGTTCCTGCATCAGACTCCACCACGTTACTCAGCATGATGGAGAAATTCCCCTTGTCAATTTCTGATGAGAAAAGGCTTACTCTGCCTCTGTAGGCTGGATCCTGTTCATCATAATCTGCTTTACCGTCAATGATGTCACACACTGGCCTGCTGTCTCTGTATCGCCAAAACACATTCACTGACTTCTGTGTAACTGAACATGGTAACATCACAGTTTGTCCTATAACACCTTCAACACTCTGTACGGACACTAAAAGGAAAAAAAAAACAATATAAAGACATATTTTATAAATAATTTAGTACATGTGGACATCAGAACACATTAACAATATACTATTCACTCGTGCCACTTGCAGTTTGAAGCGAAGAGTTAAAATGCAAATGAATTTAGACGTAACTAGTTGAACAAAAATTATTGTTCATGACACATTAAACAGCGTAAGCATTCATTATATAATTAACATTTAGTTTACAAATCGTAAAGCATGCTAACAATGATCAGTCCTGTTTAATGGAGTAAGTTACGTTAAACATTCACCTTTGTGTATCAGCAACAGGAAGGTGAAGCAGAAAATCCAGCTGTAACTAAAATAACAGAAAGAGGAGGAACAGCAGAATAAATTCTCAGCATGATAACTGTATATGGGGTTCATAAATGAGTTTAATTCTTCAGTTTGAGAAGTTAAAGAAGGAACGTGCAGCATTCAGAAATGTACTAAGTGAATAATAAGCATGTTTTCTTGCCCTTAAAGCTCACAGGCCAGCAGGGAAACTACACGTGCAGATAACAGTCACTGAGCAGGACGATGGAGCTGGTTAAACATAAACTTGTACTGTTTACATTTCAACCTCACACACACCTGGTTTATGTGACACTTGTCAATTATTATCTAAATACATTTTGCCACACCCACTCCTAAACAATTACTGCAATCACATTTCTAACGTGACCAAACTAAGGCTGTCTGATAGAAGATCAGACATAATACAGCCGGGGACAAAAGTTTTGAGAATGACAAATGTTAATTTCCACAAAGTTTGCTGTCTCAGTGTTTTTAGATCTTTTTGTCAGATGTTACTCTGGTATACTGAAATATAATTACAAGCATTTCATAAGAGTCAAAGGCTTTTATTGACAATTACATTAAGTTTATACAAAGAGATTATTTAAGGTGCTTTTTCAAGACCTCCGCAATTCCCCCTGGCATGCCATCATTCAGCTTCTGTTCCACATACTGACTGATGGCGCAGCCCATCCTTACATGATTGATGCTTGATGTGGAGTTGCTCAGGATTTGGGGGTTTGTGTTTGTCCACCCACTTCTTCAGAACTGACCACAAGTTCTTAAAGGGATTAAGGCCTGGGGAGTTTCCTGCCCATGGACCCAAAATGTAGTACAGGGAGTGTACTGCTGAGGACTGGGGTAAAGTTTTTTTTTCTTTACCTGATGAATCTCCTTCCCGATTGTTTGGGGCAAGCTTGTCCAAAGAAGAAAAGGTGCATCAGACAAAAAGATTAAAAAAAAAACACTGAAGCAGGAGACTTTGGGAAAATTTATGTGTCATTCTCTAAACTATTTTCCACAGCTGTAGATTCAGTTTTAGTCATCCATTTAGTGCCCGTATAGACCATAAACTTTCATTTTATTTACTACTCCGAGTTAGTGATCTTATTTCGCAGCAGACTTCCTTCGACTGACTAATCTGACCTGATACACACCACTAAAACACTAAGAATAAAAAACTAAGGATAGGACTAAATTATAGCACAGATGACCTATTGTGGTTTATACAGTTTACGGTAAACTTTTGACAGAACAAAAGATAATTTAACAGACTAAGCGTAAAGGCAGTGAAAGTTGTCATATAAACTGAAGTAAGAGAACAACTGTACACATTTTTCTGATGTTCTTGTTACTATAAAAATTATATAAAGCATGGGACATTAGCTACATTTGTCACACCCTGTTTACCAGCGGCGAGTTAGCGTAACACGTCCTTAAACTAAACAAAGCTCAATATTCAGAAAATATTTCACAGCTTTTATCCGACACATACCTCACACTCATTGTGTCCAACATAAGCAAAACAGTCCCGTAAAAATATATAAATAAACGAAATATAAATTTACAGAACAATACATTTACACAAAAGCTAACGAGGAACTAAAGTCCTTTAGCAATTAACTGAATGTCAGGGATAACCCCTAGAGGGTGTCAAAGCGCCCTGAGACTTTTTGTTGTAGTTCTGTTTTGGTTTCACTTCAGTTCCCATTATGCACCGGTTCCCATTATGTTAAGGCATTGGACTACGGTTCAGAATATCCCAGGTTCAAACCGCACAACCACCAAGTTGCCACTTTTGGGCCCTTTACCAAGGCCCTTAACTAATTGATCAGATGTAATGAGATAAAAAAAATATGTAAGTCGCTCTGGATAAGAGTGTCTGCCAAATGCTTAGATGTAGATATATATACAGTGGAACCTTGGATTGCGAGTACCTCAGTTTACGAGTGTTCCGCAAGACAAGCAAAGATTTTTAATTAATTTTGACTTGAAAAACGAGCATGTCTTGGTTTACAAGTGCCGAGTTTTTGGACAACAACACATACACACAGAGAAGGAGGAGGAGTTTTACTGTGTAAGACAAGGCGAGGGAAGGGGCTAATTCCACACACACACACACACACACACACACACACACACACACACACAAATACAACGGAAACACTTATCTGTTGGGATTTATTTTAACTTTTTTTGTAGGTTACTTTGTTTTATTTTTACTTTGTATATTGTATTAATTATTTTTCTGTATTTATTCTTTTGGTCTGTGGAATGAATTATTTGAGTTTTCATTATTTCTTATGGGAAGATTTGATTTGGTTTATGAGTGTTTTGGAATATGAGCCCACTTCTGGAACGAATTAGGCACTCCTTGATAAATAACACATTTCATTGAAGAGATGTTAAACTCTTGGAAATGGGAAAAAAGCACAATATTTTCCTTGCAAACCGCTTCTAGTTCTGTAATATTCTTTGGTTGTCTTTCATGCATGGCTCTTTTAAGATCTACCCACAAATTTTCAATGATGTTTAAATCAGGGGACTGTGATGGCCATTCCAAAACCTTCAACTTGCGTCTCTTGAGGTTTTCCATAGTGGATTTTGAGGTGTGTTTAGGATCATTGTCCTGTTGTAGAAGCCGTCTTCTTTTCAGCTTCAGCTTTTTTACAGATGGTGTGATGTGTGGTGTTTTTTCTCCAAACATGTCTTAGCTGATTGTGGCCAAAGAGTTCTACTTTAACTTCATCAGTCCACAGCACTTGTTTCCAAAACACATCAGGCTTCTGTAGATGTTTTGTTGCTAAATAACATTATACAGCTTTTAACTTCTTTCAAATAAACAGACCAACCAGAATCCAGAATAAGCTTTATTTATTACAAGTTTTTTATTGAATAGGAGTAATATTATTCAATATCAGTGTCTGCAATACGGTTAATTAGAATATGTGCATTGTGATTACATTGAAGATTTATAATAACCAATGTTTCATGTGTTAAACTTATTTCCTACAGTAAAATTTCATGGTTTTGTAAATTTTGTGACAAAAATTAATTCCGTCTTAGAAATCTTGTAACAATGTGATTTTTTTTTTCATAATCATGGGGCGTTTCATTGGAATAACAGTTTTTGCTCATTACAGTATGTCATTATTTACAATATGTCAATTAGTTTGTGTTTTATTGTTAAGACTTTACCCTATTACCTATGTACATACAGCATGTTTTAGAATTTCACTCAACATACAAAGAAAAGCAAATAATGAATAAAATAGCTCATAATTTCCTACCATTTCTTCTGCTTTAACACATTCAACTCAGAGAGGGATGTTAAATACCAGTTTGACAATATACTGAAATATTTCCAGTAGTTTTATTCAAAAGTTTGGGTACCCCATGATAAATAACAGATTTTGGTGATTTAAAAAAAAAAATTAAACGATGTTAACACAGTTTCTCTTGGAAATGGAAAAAATGCACAATATATTTAGCAAACATTGTTGCATAGATACTTCGTGTACCATAAATTGACCAAAAAAATAAAAAAATAAAATCATTATTATGGCATTGTGCAAAAGTTTGGGCACCCTACGAGTTCCAGAGTCTCAGCTTCTTTTTACAAGGTTTCAGACCTTAATCAGCTCCTTAGATCTCATGCATGCCAACAGCCGTCATTAGTAAATGCCAATTTCAAAGCTTTACAGATACTTTGACTCTTCAAACTTTGTGCACGCACTTGCGGACACTCAACAACTATGGGTTTCTCTAAGCAGCTGTGTAAGACTCTGAAAATGAAAGTTATTGATGCTCACAATGCAGGAGAAGCTACAAGAAGATAGCAAAGTGTTGTCAGCTTGCAGTTTCCACAGTGAGAAATGTAATTAAGAGGCGGCAGGGGAATTGTGGAGGTCAAGATGAGATCAGGAAGACCAAAAAACTCTTGGAGAGAACTGCTGGTATGCTGGTCAGAAAGACAAATCAAAACCCCTATTTGACTGCAAAAAACCTGCAGGTAGATTTAGCAGACTCAGGAGTGGTGGTGCACCGTCCCACTGTGTAGTGATGCTTGCACAGACAAGAACTTCATGGACGAATCAGCAGAAGAAAACCTTACCAGCGTATCCATCATAAAATCAAATGTCGGAAGTACTGTATGCGTAATCACTGATGTTGTAATTTTCTGTGTACAAGTATACTGTATGTTTTGCTATGAAAAACCCCACTGTGAGCAAATGTAAGACCATTTTACACACTAAAGTAAATTTGAAGGTGACAACTTTTTTACTTTTCCTCGAGTGTACATGTGGATGGAGAACTTCTAATTTTACTTAAGTAATATTTTCCCTAGAGAATCTCTCTATTACCTCAAGTACAGAATTTGTGTACTTTCCCCCCTCTGGTCTTCTATTTTAGGGCCTAAAATGACAAACTCAACTTGAGTAACCATTGCACTTAAAGCGACACACACTAGCTGTTAAGCTCTTCCCTGTGTTTTGCTCAAGTGAGATTAATTGCTTTATTCTTTGCCATGTTTTATTATCTACAATCTGTACAATGTCTACAAGTTGATGCCTGTTCAGGCCAGAGCTGTCTCTAGTTATACCAGCTGAACCTGTAGATTTGTACAAGAACTACAACCGGCTACATGCCTGGCACTGCCCATGCAGATTAACATGCAAATGTAGCTCTCTATGCAAACACGAGGAACAAGAGAAGCAAAACTGAAACCATTGCAGAAAAATAACCTACATTTAACTGATTTACTCCCTGATTTACTCCCTGGGCGAGACCGCCTCTGGGCGCCCCCCCTTCCCCTCCACCGCACACAATTAAAAAAAATTACACTACATCATAATATTGCAGAAACAATGTTGTTTTATTTCACAATTCACAAAACTTACATCTTTTACATATTAATTTTATTAAGAATAAAATACTGATAAAATAGTTAAATATTGTGTAAATAATCTAAAAAGCACATCACACTCCAGAAAAATATAATTATAACACTGAACCTGAAACAACAAAACAAAACTAAAACCTTACATTTCTGGCCTTCCTTGATCAAAAATCATCAATAAGGTCATCGTATAAGATGTGCTCCCCTACTGAGTGATCGATACTGATGATAGCAGGCCAGTGAGCCGTTCTTGAGACATGGTTGATCTCAGATATGACTTGGTCAACTTCAGTTTTGAAAAGCTCCTCAATGCAAACCTCTATGCAAGGTTTGCATATATATTTGTGTAATGGATCAGTATATCAAAGTAATTTAACTGTTTAAATGGTTTTACCCATAGACATGTAAAACATAAAAATAATAACCTGGGTTGTTTTTAACCCAGCAGTTTTCAGGGTGCATCTGTTAAATTTGAGGACAACAGTTTTCACCCCACATTTAGTCAATAATATTTTTAAAAAGTTAACACTTTTGTTTTTAAATGTAACTTTGAAGGAAATTAAATAGTAATTGTATTAAATGCAAAAAAAAATGCAACAAAAAAAAAAAAAGCAAGCTGGGTTAAAAAAAAAGTACCCAACTCCCTGTAAATAATCCAGAAAAATTACCGAACGGAGGCAACCCAGCGTTTGGGTAGTAAAAACAACTCAGCATTTTTTAATGTGCAGAGTGTTACATTTATTTTATATTTAAGAAATGATCACCTTGGGATTATATGTGTCACGGTTACTGCTTGCCGGACGAAAGAGAGACATGATAACAGGTGAAAGTGATCAAAAGGATTTATTGAAAACAAAACAGGGAACCAACGGAACAGAACATGAACTTAAACCAGGGTGAACCATAAACATGTCAAACTAACCCAACTAGACATTACAAACAGACAGAGACAGACAAAAGGCCAGGAGACCACTGAGAACAAGGAGACCACATACCAGAACAAACAGTAACCCTACACGAACAGATGCAAGACAAGGACAACACAGGACTCAGGAACATTTATAACAAACACATTAATGAGCAACCTCAGTTCAGGTGAGCGCCACATCACCTGACTGAGGTGCATTCTGGGGATTGAAGTCCACCAAAAACTACACAAGAAAACTGAACACAAAATGGAGTCTGTGGGCGCTTTGGCGCCCTCTGGTGGTATCCCCTGACAATATGGTTTTGTCTGACATTTTTGTCAAAAATAAGAAAATTCACATTTTCTTATTCTGTGTCAATCTATTTACATTATGTGAAGTTGTGTACATTGTGTCTTTTTTGAAAATAAAAAAATCCAATGGAATGTGTCAACCCAGCAGAGTGTAAATTTTACCCACTGCTTGGGTCAAATAAAATAACCCAGCACATTAACATTTAAACCAGCAAAAGTGTCAGTTTTACCCACTTGTTGGGTCAGATAAACAACCCAGAATTCTGGGTTAAACCCAACACGTGTTTTGTCCAATAGTGACCCAGCAGCTGGGTTATGGTTGGGTTGTTTTTTAACCCAGCAGTTTTTAGAGTGTACTCTCTGGAGTGATAGTGACCTGTTTGTCTTGTCACTGTGTTGCACATGAACCATTAGCTTAGAACAGTATATGTAGATAAATAATTCTCATTAAAATTACCTTATCTATTTAAAAGGTCTTTGTCATCCATTACTATTGGGAAAACAGAGACTTTCAGCTGCAAAAAACAATAAATTTTAGTGTAACAAAAATATATTGTTTAAGACAAAGTTTCATGCTTGATATTGGAAATACAGTACCAAATGTACACACCTGTAACGGTTAGCTCTATATTCAGGGTAATTAAGTTTGGGGTGTGCCAGGTGTACATTCCTTCATCAGATTCTTTCATATTGTACAGCATGGTGAAATATTTCCACTTCTTAATTTCTGATGGAAAATGTTGAACCCTGTCTCTGTAGGCTGGATTCTACTCATGGAAATCTGCTTTGCTGCCGCTGATGTCACACACCATCATGCTGTTTCTTTATTGCCAAAACACAACCTGGATCCTGGATGATCATTCACGGTAAGACCATGGTGTCTTCTATAACAACTTTAACAGGATTCCTCTGTACTAAGACTAAAAGTAAAAAAAATAAAATAAAAATCATACACAAAATGTGCTTGAGGATACGTAGCTCACAGGTTATATAGCTAGTCACCACACTTGACGGTTATCACTTGTGGGTGTGTAACATTGGCTATACTTTGTGCTTGCGGGAGTGGCCTGTTATTCTCTTACTTTTGAAATCATTCAGTGAATACTAAGAAAGTGTTCGCGCTGTTATTAATGTCCTTAAAGCACACAGGGGCTGCAGGGATATGCTCTACATGGCTAGATAACAATCACAAAAGCAGGTTCTGGGAAAACACACAGGGTGATGGTGGTAGTTAAATATAAACATGTGCTATTACTCATTTCCCAAACTTAAACCTGGCTTATGGGAGACCTATGTAAAACATTTAAACAGCTAAACTATGTAGGGTTGGCCAACCTCCCATAAAATACAGACTTCACTCATATAGTCAACATCCATGTGCACATGTACTGTTTATTATAACATTTTAACCATGTGTGTTCGCGCGTGTCTAAGTCTAGTCACCGTTCTTTAATAACTGTATTGCAAAAAAGGCCCTGTGAGTAAAAAGGTCAAAAAGGCTGTAGCAGTGCGGGAGATTAATCTGTTTAACGACAATGCAACGTCACATTTTTCTGTGAAACCCTCAAAAGCAAGTGTCATTAGATCGGTTTCTTGTTAAGGCAGTTTGTCAACAGATCAGTGATTCTGAGAATGTGTGTGTCTTTTTGCATGTGAAACCCTTCCTTTACCTCCTCTCTTGTCTTACTTACTTACTGATTCTTTACAAAGGTAAAGTGCAGGTTAATTTGTTTTATTTTTACTTCATATTTTGTATTACTTTTATATCGTATGGGGGAAATTCGCTTTGATATATGAGTGCGTTGATCTATAAGCATTTATAAGCTTCTGGAATGAATTATGCTTGCCATTTTAGTTTAACTGTATAACCAGTCTACACACACCCGCAGGGAAATGTTCTTATGCTTGTCTAATAATAACAAATAAATAAATTATATTAATAATAAAAGCTACTGAATTAGGCTCAGAGTTTTGAAAAAAGGAAATAAAATTAAAAACGGACAAAAGATAAAGATGTTTATCTGATATCTGTTGCAGCTGTTATCTCTTTATGATATTATATATGTAGTAAAAAAGGGAGTGTAACACTTGATTCGTTAGCCTACCATGCTGTGTGGCTACCTTACATACCACTGGATATCATTTCACAGCATAGCATAAGTTTTCTTTTCGTTTCTTTTCTTTTTTTTACCTGGAAGATAATCAAATAGACTAAATGTAAAATGTGGGAGGAAAAACAGTATTTATAGAAAAAGCAGGTGTGAATCTAGCTGTATAATATGGTTTAGCCAGTAATGCTAGCACAGGACATGCTAGCTCTTTTTGTCACACCCTAGCTTAGCTGAACACTCCTTTTGGTTTGGAAAGATTTTCATAATTTCATGTGATACAAAAAGTATACTCATTCCTCATTGCTTTGTATAAAATGAACAAAATATGAAGAAAATAAAGAGAACAGTGATTTTTAGAAACAGCATGTGTGTGTGTGCTGAGTCACATCACATTAATACAGCTGCTGGCAGAAATATTTTATTAGTCTATTACATCAGTTAATTTTCTCTCTCTTTTTTTGTTGTTAATTTACTGTATGTTTGACTTTAGTTTAAAAACATGCTTGTGTCCTATGATGGAATGAGTCCAGCTGGTGAAGCTCGTAGCAAAACAACGTGCAAAACAAACACACCTTTATGCACACATGGGTCAGGTGTTCTACTAAAAGTTAATTTTCCTGCATGCTGCATGATTAATCCTGATTAATAATATTCATGCAGATTCATCCAAAGTAAAGGAAAAACATTATTTAATGGGATGTGAAAGTCAAAACAATAACAGAATATTTTTGGTAAATAAATAAGAAAAAAATTTATCTAATAACTCCACACACTCCTCATAAGGGATTTTCACCACCCAGAGTTCAGAACATTACATCATGTGACCCAGACTGTATAGTATATTTACAGTATATTTACAATTAGCATAACATTTTGTAAAGTAACATATTTAATCTGGTGTGAACTGATGAATAAGAGTGTTAGATATACAGTAGGGGCGGGGGTTTGTTTTGAGCCAGACGCGTTTATATATA
>QMIH01001557.1:61216-115406 GCA_003987875.1 Clarias batrachus | reverse complement strand
TATATATATATATCGTCAGTAGTTAAAAATCATTTCTTGATTGAAGCTAATCTCTTCAGATTAGCTTCAGTTGATGCTATTTCTTTTAGCAGCATCTATATTTTTGTTAATTACATCACATGAGCATGACCGAATGAAAACCGCCCAAGCATTTACATTACCACAGGATTTAAGTTTATTTACCTAGTGGGTACATCAGGCTTCCCTAAATATTTCGAGTCGCTAACTTCAGCTGTTTTGGAGAGATGCATTGGCCATTTTTCAGTGTTATACTGTCACCCTTCGAACAATAATCATTTAAAATGTAAATTATTTATATTTCTTTCAGTATTAAAACTAACAGAAGTGAAGTGTCTGACCTTCAAAAATTTATGAATAAGTTGGTTTTTGGTAAAAGTGTCCGTATCTGTGTAAATTCATGGTGCAATATCTTAACAATTTAGAAAATACTTAAAATACTGAGAGGATGTGTGAAACTTAATGATGTCTGGTGGTTATATGACGAATCACAACTTGATGACGTAGAGGAATTATGAGGACAAGAAAGTACCACCTTCATTTATTTCCATGTACTTACTTCACCGTGAAGTAAGTACATGGAAATAAATGAAGGTGGTACTTTATTAAACAGATGTAAAAGTTATAACATCCTCATTGTGTTGAGTTTCACCAGATACACACATAAAGGAAAACGCTGATTTATTATCCATGTAACTTATCCATTACAAACACAAAGTAGTAGTCACAAGGACATTTTGATGTTCATCAGAAACTCATCTTAAACTGCACTAAAGGTCAACATTTGAATGTACATCATAAACATGCGAAAATGAAAACTTCTCCCAACTAACCACAGAAACAACCATTTGGAACTCAATTCAGCAACACTTCAGCAAAAAAATTCACTTGATTTGAGTGATTTGAAAGTGACATGCAGACAAATGCAGAAGCGGCCAAAAAACCTCCCACATTTCTATGGCAACCTTGACCTGTGGTTATAAGTAAACTCACATATGCTGTGCATTTCCTGTTGCTTAATTTCCTGACAGCCATTAAAATGTCCTTGTGACAGTATACAGATCCTGTACGATACACACACTTTGTTCAGAAAATATGTAAACAAACATTTTTTTGCCCAAATGATGTAAAATAAATCTGATTATATATGGGTTCTTTGGTACACAATAATCCTTAATGACAGACGCCTGTCTAGTACTTAGCTGAATAAAAAATTCATATGTTTTTTATTTTGAATAACAATATCTAAATCGTTTCGCTGTAATTATGATTCATTTTCTGTTTAGATTTACACATTTTTAAATAAATGAACAATAAAACAATAATGAAATGTCATGTCCTTCATGAACAGTCTTTAAAGGTGAATTAGAATTAGTGCAAACTCTAGATAAAGCTACGCTCATGTCCATAAATATTTAAACATTGTCAGATTTATTGTTAGTGTTGATTTAAATTAAATGATTAGAGCATACGCATCTAAATCAGGTGAGCAGTGTAGGAATCAAAACACTTTACATTGTCACTACCTTTTAAGGGACCAAAAGTAATCAGACAAGTATGAAGAAATTATAACTTGTGTTAGTTTGTCCATTTACTTTTGGGTTTTTAAAAACGGCATGGATGGGTGTTCAAATATTTATGAGCCTAACTAATTTATTGAAGATTCTGCCTGTCTAAAAGAGCTAGCTAACCTGAACATTATTATCTATACTACTTGATAATCTTTAGACATAGAAGAATACTGAAACGTATCCTCTAGATTGTTCCTCACCAACATAACATGCAAAGTGCACAATCTGAGCCAAGACCTGAAATACTGACCTGAAAACTTCAGTCAAACTTCAACAAAACATTTTCTATGTATCCCCCATGGAGAAAAACACACTTTCAGTAATTGTGACTCAGAAGCACACTAGTGACCTATACCAATCTAGGACTATGCTGAATTTTGGGACCATATGCAAAACAAATTGTGACAAATGTAAACAAATAGAAGAAGAAAACTGTTAGCTTGTTAGCTTGTTCCAACTAACATACATAAAGTGAAACACAGAATGAAATGCTTCCAAAGCTGCAGGATGAAACACAATGACCTCATGCACAGTTGATGAAGGACTTCACTCTCAAGTATTCTGTGTTTTTCAAGCACTACGGACGTTGCTGTAAAAAATGTGAATATATTTATAATTTAAAGTAATATATAATTTAAAGCTAATGACTCTGGGGTTTCTTCAGAAGGCTAAGTTATAGAGCAGAGCAAATCCCAGCAGGAGCGCTAACAGACCGTCTGCTCGTCTCAGAGGTTCACCGTTTCTTGGGGTGGTGATCACTGTTGTGGTTCGGGTCGCTGGTCTCTCTGTTCACACAAACACAAGACATTAACTTAACACAGTATTTGTGTAGACACCTCACTCATTATAATCAGTTTTTAAACAACTCTCTCATTCACTCATTCTCCGTAACACTTATCCTGTAAAGTGTCGTGGCAGGCCTGAAGCCTGTTTCTGTAGAAAGAAACCAGAGTACAGTGCCATACAAAAGTATTTGCCCCTTGAAAAAAAAATAAGAGAAGTCAAGATTGGACAAATAATAAAAATTCATAAGCAGCTAAAAATCCCATGAAGCACCATTAGAGCACCAATAAAAATAAAGTCTGAAACAATTGAAAAGAGAGTCCAAAGATCAGTTTTAAGAAGTATTAACAAGCCCTAATCATGTGTTGGGATCAGGAGACTAAAATCAAACCTTTGGATTTTGCACCCCAGAAGCATGTAACAGACTATGTAACAGTTTTTACGTGCAAGCCATCCGTCTCCTCAACACAAAACGACTGGACTGATAAACACACACACACGCACACACAGATCTCTCAGATGAACTAAATAACATCCGGCCTGAACTGATAAACACACACACATGCATAATCACACTGATCTACTATTTGCAATATTTGCACAATATTTATCTCACTCTGCTATTTGCCCAAAAATATTTTGGACACAATGTCAATTGTTTACTGCTGTCTTTCCCACTACCTCAACACATACCTCATCACTAAGGAAAAGGCATTTCAGTACTGTAACGTGTTACGTTGTTGTGTTATCATGTAGCTCGTGTTTGCACATTTGCACATGCACTTTGTTATCTGTTGTCTAGTGTTGTCTCTTCTAGTATAAAAATTGATAGCTTAGGTTAACTTAAAAATGTAAAATGTTGTGTTGTTAATTTATGTTGTTTGCATGTATTTGCATGAAACATTGTTTCATTTCACTGTGTACGGAACTGTATATGGTTGGAATGACAAGAAAACCTACTTGACTTGACAAAATGTAACTGCACACAAGGATAAAAGTTCAGGTACATAATTGTGTTATGTACCATGATATTTCAGGCAAAACATCTTTCAATGAGATGATGAAGAAAAACTAAATTCCCCAGGAATAAAGAAACACAATTAATGCTTTGTGTGACTTTTTCACTCTCTGGGTTGAAACCCTACAAGGAGTTTGTGGTCTGAATTCCAAGCGGTTTCCACATGAAAAAAAACAGAGATTATGAAGAAGCTAAAAACTGAGGAATGAATAAAGATCCTCTGCAATCATCTTCAACATTGTTCAACATTTCAGGAAGTGGCTCTGTGCTGATATGTGAGTTCTGCAAGTGAATCTCTATATATTCATTATGGGGATGCTGATCACTTTAAAACCTGGGATTTGTACAAAGGTATGTTTGTCTGTTTGATGTCAATGAATGAAGACAAACAGTCATGACAACAAATCCAAATTATGAAGAAACATCATGCTTTATATTGGGGGAAAAACAGCCATACACACCTGAGACATTTAGTTGTACATACAATTTAAAGCGTCTCGGCGCCAAGCAGGTGTATGTTCCTATATCTTCTTTAGTCACATTTTTCAGCCTGATGGAAAAAATCCCCTCCTGATTTTCTGATGGGAAAATCTCTACTCTGCCTTTATAGGCTGCAGCCTGTACATCGCTGATTACACCGTTATTTATGTCGCACACCACCATGATGTCTTTGTATCGCCAATACACTTTCTGCAGACTCGAACTGTTTACACACGGCAAGACCACGGTGTCTCCTTCAACACCTTCAACGTGATTAGTGCTGCTCTCCATCGACACTAAAAATAAAAAAAAACAACAACACTGAAATACCTGTAGTTTGTCTTCTGCGGTCATGTAATGATCACTACTTTGGTTGCTTGTGGGCTCTGTGCTGCTGTTATCTTTTTCTTTTACACCAAGAAGAAGCAACTGTAGATGAAATCTAAATAATTCTAAAGATAACAGGTTAAACTGTGCACTTGCTACTTATTTTCAAGGTTTATTTTTCTCTATGTCTCTATTTATATTTAATGACATATTATATATGAAATCAAAGGTTAATTATTATTTAATGTACTTGTGTGATTATACTGTAGGATAAGGCATCCTCAACCAGAAAACTGACTTGTTGAAAAGTCATTTATAGACCCGTCTGTGTTGACACACACACTTCAGTAATTGTGAAAAAAAAGATATTCAATACACAAGACTTACTCGTTTAACAAGGCAAAATTGCTTTAAAATTTTCTCTTGTCTTGCAGAATGCTCGCAATCCAAGGTTTGACTGTAAAGAGTTAACATGTGTTTGTTGTAGTGTTAAACACTTATTCTCACCTTTGTGCAGCAGCATCAGAAAGATGAAGGAGATGTAGTAGCTGTGATGAAAACAGAAAGAGGAAAAAGTGACCAATAGGATAAATTCAAGGTCATGATAACTGAATACACAGAGGCACACAAATTTAATTCATCTCAAACTAAAGTAGTAACGTTCAGTATTCAAAAACATAGTAAGGGAAGTGATTTTGCCCTTTTAATGCCCTTACACAAGCACACATGTTCAGCAGGGAAGCATTCTTCATGGGCAGGTAACCATGATCCAGGTTTATAAGCGTATAGGCTGAAAGTGGTTAAATATAAGCATGCTTTTATTTCTATTACAAACTCACACCTAGTTCTGTGAGAACTGTCAACCATTACCACAGAATGTTCAATCAATCAATCAATCAAACATTTCTGTATATAGCACCTTAAAGCAACCTAAACTGGAACAAAGTGCTTCACTTCATAAAAGACTACAATAAAATGGCAATAAGATAGCAATAAAAAAATACAAAAAAAGCATTAATTTATATATATAAAAAAGTTTAAAATATCAAAGGTTATTCTAAATAAATTTGCCTTCATTTTGCTTTAAACAGAAGAATGACAAAAAATGGCAATAAGATAACAATATAAAATACAAAACAAAATAAAAAATTAAATAAAATAAAAAACACACACATGAAATTCTAAAATATCAAAAGGCTTTCTAAATAAGTATGTCTTAAGTTTTGCTTTAAAAAGATGCAAATCAGTAACACAACGTAGCTGGTATGGTGTTTCTGAGTTTAGGACCAGCCACTGCAAAAGAGCAATCGCCCTATTGTTTGTACCTTGACCGAGGGACCACTAGTAGGTTCTGGTCAGCAGAATGTAAAACTCTACTTTGTTGATGAAAGCTTTCTGTCTTACACAAGTAAGAAGGCCATTAATTGCACTAAAAAATCCGGAACTGTACCGGAAGCCAGTGAAGGGAATGACAGAAACTCAAAAATATTTGCGAGTAATGACATGCAAAAAAAAAGGTGCTCTAGTGCACATACGTGTTGTCATGTCACGTGTTTTTGTCACATCATGCACATGAGTGTTTCACACCAAAATACAGACTGAATGTGACAAAAACCTGGAATTACATTGTACATTACATACTAATTAGCATCAAAGGTTACTAGTGCACCTCAAAAAAAAATTTATTGTGATAAAGTGTTATTTTCCCATAAATTATTTTTTTAAAAGTGAAACTCTAAAATATTAGTTACATAAACGTAATATGAAATTCTTTTTTGTTTTATATTATTATGGCCCATGAAAAAAAAAAAATCAGTTTCTCAAAATATTAGAATATTTCCTAAGATCAATCAAAACAGAATTTACAATACAGAAATTCTGGAAAATGATCTTCATTTATGCACTTAGTACTTGGCTCAAGATCTTTAGCACAGATTACTGCTTCAGAATGGCATGGCATGGCGACAATGAGCCTGACTAAGAAAAAATCATAGATTACATTGATGTGAAAGTATGTTTAATACGGTAGCGCGGTGCTGTGCGTACATTATTACTATGACACACTTTAATTGAGACAAGATAGTGATCGGAGATAACTTCACACTGTGGAATAGTGAGTAAATTTCTTATACTTAATCCGAAAGATAATATGAAATCTAAAGTGTGACCTGCTTTATGAGTGGGTCCTACTACACACTGATTTACTCCTACTGAGTCCAGTATGGACAGGAATGCTGTTCTCAGAGGGTCTTCTGGATTCTCAAAATGAATATTAAAGTCTCCAGCAATTAACGCTTTGTCTACAGAAACAACAAGGTTTGAGAGGAAATCTGCAAATTCACAGAGAAACTCCGAGTACGGCCCTGGGGGTCTGTAAATGATGATTAGGGGGATYGACTGAGCTGACTTTATGTTACTATAGAGAACTTCAAATGCATTAGATTTAAAACTGTGTTTTTGTACGAGAGACAGATTATGGTTATAAATAACTGCGACTCCTCCTCCTCTACCAGTTAGCCGAGGCTGGTGTATGTAGCTGTATCTAGGAGGACTAGCTTCCTTTAGAGCTACATACTGTTTAATCCAGGTTTCTGTTAAACATAATAATATATCAAACTCCTGATCCGTGATATCAGGATTGTACTTAACATGTCTGAACACCCTGTAGAGTCCACTTCAAGAGTGTTCCATGTGCAGAGCTGCATTCCATTCTGAAGTGTACTTCACAGGGTGCTCCCTACTCCCTGCTCTGTTTGCAATGAATTTTGGTGAAGGGGACACCAGCGCGGACATCACTTCCTCTGTGCGTTAACATAACACAAGTCCCTTGGACACCTGTTCCCACTATGAACATGAAATATTGAATATTTATTGAAACAAAAACTGATACCATTATAAAACATACTATTGAAATGTGTATAACTTGTAAATACATTATTAATTAATAAAAATAATTGATTAAAGATGTACAGAGCTTTATATTTTGTACTCCTTACTAGCCTATATAATACTAAGGATTTCTTGATTAAATTAAAATGTACTTTGTGTTCTTTTAATATGATGTCCTCGATAATAATAATAATAATAATAATAATAATAATAATAATAATAATAATAATAAATACCTAAATCCTTTTTCGAGATTTTTTTTTACGCTCCAGCGAGGCGCAATGACTGATGGGACATTTTTCATTCCCTTTTTCTGGTGAACTGAAGACCTGTTGTTCACTTGTTCCTTACATCGTTCCCAATTCCCTTTGAACTTTAGCAGGGTACTTGATAAGACCGATAAGAAAGGGCCTTTTGTCCCACCCTTAAAGTTCCCTTAACCGCGTTCTGATCGGTATACTAAACAGGGTGTTCAGACAAGTTAAGTGAGAATCCAAATCTCAGGGAGCGAAAATGTTCCGGTCAAAGGGAATCGCGAACAATGTAGGGAACAAGTGAACAACAGGTCTTCACTTCACCAGTAGGGAGCACCCTGTGAAGTACACTTTGGAATGGAACACAGCTAAAATCCCACCATTCCGAACACGCTGCGACGTCACCAGCACAGACATCACTTCATCCATGTGTTAAAAAGTTAACGTGAGCTTATCTGTTGTTGCTACATGGAAATTTCACACTACTAAAAGTAAATATTGACATATAAAAAGGTAAAAACTAAGTATAAAACGTATACCATTGAAAAGTGCTACACCATCTAATCATCAGTGTTCTTGTGATAACACGAGTAATAAATCCTTTTTTCCACACCGAAATTACGAGTCACACAGATTCCGACACACTACCACCACTACACTCCTGAGAATAAGACGCTAACATTTTAGGCTGAACGAAAAAGCAGGAGAAATATAGCTTGGCAATATATGCAGCATAACGCTAGCACTTCCTGTTATTTCCTGCACAGTAACAAGTACGATTAGCTTAACAAGACAGTAAAATGAAATACGTCCTGTCTTCGTAAAATACCTCACACGGTACAGTACATACCCCACACTCATTGTGTAATACACAAGCAAAACAGTTTATTGAAACAGAAACTAACCTTCTTTAAAATCGCCCTCTCTGAGCCCCGCCCGCTCCCCATCTTTTATTTTTTTCCGCACATGCGCTTTATATCACAGGTTCCCAGTCTAAACAGTGTTGTATTTTATCTTTTAAAAGAAACTCATTACAAAATAGTGTACGAAATTTACTGCTATATTTGATCGGAATAACTACGTATTTAAAGTGAATGAAATCTTACTCACATGAGGACAGTTTGTGCATTCTGCTGACGTGATGCTTTATAAAGTGTTAAACCAGCAGCAATGAGAAACGTAAGAATAAATAAAAGACTAATATTCCAATATTAGGACTAAACAAGTGTCAAAGGAGTGTGTGTGTGGCTCTGTCAGTGAACTCTGGAATTAAAGAGGAGGAAAGAAAAAATGTTAAAACATATAAACCATTATTTATTCAGATACTAATAAAATTGTAGAGCAGACACTGGGAATGACTGAATAAACACAGAAATACACAAAACTACACAGCAAAGGAAATGTATTCCAATTAATAAAAAGGTTATGATTAATAAACCTTTTTTTCTGGATTCTACATTGACATGTTCAGTGTCATTTAACAAAGACACGTGTGTGCATTTTTTAAAAATATTGTAGTCAGTATATTTAAAATCAGTAACAGACCTCATTTAATGTAGATGTTGCTTAGACATGCTGAACTCTTCCCTGTGTCTCAATCATGAATGTAGTTTTTTTTTTTTGTAGTCATTATTCTGCTCAGATCGTCTTTCTGATTGTACAGTGATAGATAATTGCTTTATTCTTTGCCATGTTTTATTTATTATCTACATTTTCTATAAAGCTATGAGGTGAAATGTTACAAGCAGCTGCAGGCTCTGTGCTGCCCATATAAATAAAATGTGCAAAGTTAGTGTAACGCTGCACAAAAACACTAGTGAAAAAACACTGCAGTAACAAATAATTATAATTAAATTGAATACATTTTAAAATACTTCATGGATCTTCAAAAAGAACATTTCAGTATATATTTCACAACATTTTGTTATTTAAGACTTTATTATTCACAGTTTACTGGAGTTTAAACAATGAAAATAAGACCAAAGTGCAGACTTTCAGCATTAATGCGAGGGCTAGACATCAAACTCCTGCACATTTTCTGTTGGTCCCTACCTTCTTAATAGACCAAAAATAAATGGACAGTTGGCCGCTCACCTGTTTGATAGCCAGGAGTGATTTATTCAATCAAGTATTCTGTAAATTCTTAAAAACAAGAATGCATTAAAACCAAAGGGCACAGAAGACAACAAAAAAACAACTGTGGTGGACTACAAAATAGTTATTTAGCTGTTGAAGAAAAACCTCTTCATAACAAACGTTTAGATTTTATTTGGTTGTTAGCATGATTTGTGAGGGGGAAAAAAACTAAAACAAAAAACTACACAGCACCCATAATTCCAATTGTTGACAAAAAGCCCATTAGGATATTCCCATATAGGATCTCTTTGTCAAATATTAGATAAATAAAATACAAAACAAATACATTATTTCCACAACTCAATCAATAGAAACAGTAATGTGCTGAGTAAATTAATAGAGTGCATTTAAATCTATAACAAAAAGCACACTAACCAACTAAAAATCTGGAACTATACAGTCTTGTGCAAAATTTTATATTTTTGTAAAAAAAAAAAACAATCTACATGACCAATATAAAATACCCTGATGATTCAAACGCTTGTAGATCCATCTACAGCAGCAATAACCTAAGTAATGGGTTCCTGGATGACTATCAGCCTCTCTCATCTCATTTTGGTCCACACTTTTTTACAGCATTGCTTCAGTCCATTGACGTTTTCAGGTATTCACTTATGCACAACTCTTACTCTATGCGACGGCCTGTCACAGCATTTCAACTGGCTTGGCGGCCTCACATTTGCCTCTAGAAAACTCCAGAGTTCATGGTTGATGTAATGACTGCAGGGTGCCCAGGTCATGTGGCTGCAAACACAAGCCTTTATCACCACCATGCCTGACTGTGGGTATGAAGTGTTTCTGCTGAAATGCTATTTGGTTTTTACTAAATATAGCGCTGGGATTAAGGCCAAACTCCACTTTTTTAAGGCTAAACAATTCCACTTTGGTCTCGTCTGTACATAGGACGTTGTTCTAGAAGTTTTGTGGTTTGTTGTTTTGAGAAGATTAGTCGTGCTTCCATGTTCTTTTTAGACAGAATAGACTTCAGTCTTCTTCTAATTGTGTAGGGTTTGTGTTCTCCCCCCCCCCCACCCTATATTTTTCTCTGAGCAGTGTGCTGGGAGAACTACTCTTGGGAAGATTGGAAACTGTTTTGAATGTCTTCTTGTGAACAATTGTAGAGCGTTGAACTCCAAATTGTTTGGATTTTGTTTTTAACCATTTCCAGATTGATGTGCAGGAACAATTGCTTCACTATGACAATTGCTTAGGTCTGCAGACTAGCAATATGCCAAAACTTATGCTTTTATAGAGTTCTGGGTCTCTGCAAATAATCAGTTAATTAAGGGCTGATAATTAGCAGCACCTGTCTGCAACTTTGCCTCTTTTGGAAGGGGGTACTTAATATTGCCCACATTCTTTTTGCTTCATTTATATTTATGAAATAATTTACATATGTACAAGAAACATTATTCTGTTATTCTAAGGTTGGTTTAACACAAATGAGGTGGGTCTAATACAATTATTATAGTGATTTAAAAAAAATGTTTTTACATAATTAAAAGAGGATTACAAGAGTTTTGAACAAGACTGTAATTCATGTGCTGCCTATTAATGCACATGCTGAGCTTTCTTCAGAAGTTTACGCTGTAGCATAAAGAACAGTCTAGAAGGAACATTAAAAACCTTCTGCTTAACATGTGCTTCCCTTCTTACCCTGACGCACCTATCGCTCTGAAATAGGCTCAATCTCATCAGACCATGTGACCTTTTCCATTACTCCAAAGTCCAATCTTTATGCTTACTGAAATCTTTATGCCTAGCCAACTAAAGCCTTATTTTCCAATTATTCTTTTTTGTTGTTTGTTTCTATCACTGCTGTTTACAGCCTATAGAAATCTAAAATTTAGTATCTCAAAAGAAAGAGGAATCAAAAAAAATAATTTACAATACAGAAATGTCAAAGAATGTTAATTAACACACACAATACTTAGTCTGGAATCGTTCAGCACAAATTAGTGCATCAATGTGACATGGCCAGCTTTAAATCTAATTGGATGGCGTAAACAGTCTAGATCAGGGGTCTCAAACTCAGTTCCTGGAGGGCCGCAGCCCTACAGAGTTTTGTTCCAACCATAATTAAAAACACCTGATCCAACTAAACAGGTCATTAAGGCTTATTTGAAAACTACATGGTATGTATGTTGGAGCAGGGTTGGAACAAAACTCTGTAGGGCTGCGGCCCTCCAGGAACTGAGTTTGAGACCCCTGGTGTAGAAGGTCAATGACGGGAATCATATTTTAAAAGCAACAGAATGCGTTTTAAGGAAAGATCTAAAATGCAGTGAAAAGGTGTATTGGCCAAGTCACTCACTCACTGGCTCAGTGAAACCAACTTAGCCAACTAAGCATTTAACTGGATTTAGGAAATATCGTCGAATTGAAAATCAGTCTATACATATAAATTATTTCAGGTCAACTCCAGTATACTGTGGTAAACAACAAGAAAATAGCAAAACAATGGAAATGTTCATGAACCTTATTCAACTTTGGTTATTTTAAATATTTCTTGTTAAAATGAGCCGATTATCCATACTACTTGTTAATTAATATATAGTGCAATACAGAGGCGTGCTCAGAGGATCGTTTCTTGCCATCATAACATGCAGCAATGCGTACCAGGTCACAAAACTCCTACTGGTAGATGCATGGTTATATGTATGTGAAGCTGATACACACACTGAGCTTGGAGTCTCTTCAAAAGAGTAAGCTACAGAGCAGAGCACATGCCAGGAGGACCGTTAACAGACCGTCTGCTTGTCTCATCACGTCACCGTTCCCAGAACGCCCTTTTTTCTTTTGTTTCTGGTCTTTCTGTGTTGTGATTTGGGTTTCTGGTCTCTTCGTTGTGACTGGTCTCTCTGTTGGACATAAACACAATATATGTGTAGATAGTTAATTCTCTAACCTTTAAATAATTTTCTCTAAAAAAATTCACAGCAATTTAAGTGTACTTGAATAACTTAAACATGTTTATGAAAAACGTGAACATACGGTTTATGTTTTCTCCAAAAGCCATGATATATAAGGCGGCCACTATGCATGATGGGTGCATTGTTTCATGCGTTTCTCTTCTTAATCCAATTCCAGTCATTTAAGCTTCATGGACTTTATTTTTTTGGCCACACACAGACCAGAGATTAAAGAAAATTTGATTGATCTGACCTTATTACATTTTAATTCTGTACTCCTGATCTGGAAACATCGCTAACAGTGTTAAAGATTACAAGGAGTGGCCCAGAGGATTTCAAGCTTTCAGGAAAAACAGAAAACATGTTTCAAACTTATGGCCTGATTTACTTTTGTTTTGTGTTAAATTTGAAGTACACTGAACACACATTTTGTTTTTTATATAATGACTGAATTATAAATAAAATGTGACATAACAAAAACCTTGTGCTATAGAAAAATGTTTATGCTTGATTTTTATACCCATACACACCTGTAACAGTTAGTTCTATTTTTACTGTATCGAGGCCAGGGGACTTGCAGATGTACGTTCCTGCATCAGACTCCACCACGTTACTCAGCATGATGGAGAAATTCCCCTTGTCAATTTCTGATGAGAAAAGGCTTATTCTGCCTTTGTAGGCTGGATCCTGGGCGTCATAATCTGCTTTACCGTTAATTATGTCACACACCGTCCTGCTGTCTCTGTATCGCCAAAACACATTCACTGACTTCTGTGTAATTAAACACGGTAACTTCACAGTTTGTCCTATAACACCTTCAACACTCTGTACGGACACTAAAAGAAAAAAAAACAATATAAAGACATATTTTATAAATAATTTAGTACATGTGGACATCAGAATACATTAACAATATACTATTCACTCGTGCCACTTGCAGTTTGAAGTGGAAAGAGTTAAAATGCAAATGAATTTAGAGGTAACTAGTTGAACAAGAATTATTGTTCACATGACACATTAAACAGCGTAAGCATTCATTATATAATTGACATTTTGTTTACAAATCGTAAAGCATGCTAACAATGATCAGTCCTGTTTAATGGAGTAAGTTACGTTAAACATTCACCTTTGTGTATCAGCAACAGGAAGGTGAAGCAGAAAATCCAGCTGTAACTAAAATAACAGAAAGAGGAGGAACAGCAGAATAAATTCACAGTATGATAACTGTATATGGGGTTCATAAATGAGTTTAATTCTTCAGTTTGAGAAGTTAAAAGTAGGAATGTGCAGCATTCAGAAATGTACTAAGTGAATAATAAAGTTTTCTTGCCCTTCAAGCTCACAGGCCAGCAGGGAAACTACACGTGCAGATAACAGTCACTGAGCAGGACGATGGAAACTTATACTGTTTACATTTCCAACCTCACACCTGGTTTATGTGAGACCTGTCATTCATTATGCCACACCCACTCCTACACAGTTACTGCAATCACATTTCTAACGTGACCAAACTAAGGCTGTCTGATAGAAGATCAGACATAATACAGCCGGGGACAAAAGTTTTGAGAATGACACAAATATTAAATTTAACAAAATTTGCTGCTTCAGTGTTTAGATTTTTTTTTTTTTTGGCATGTCACTATTCAACTTCTGGTCCACATACTGCCTGATGGTGCAGCCAAAGTGATCAATGCTTGGAGTTGGTCAGGATATAGGGGTTTGTGGTTGTCCACCCAACTCTTGAGGATTGACCACAAGTTCTTAAAAGGATTAAGGTCTGGGGAGTTTCTTGACCATGGACTCAAAATGTCCATGTTTTGTTCCCAGAGAAACTCAGTTACAACTTCTGCCTCATGGTGAGGAGCTCTGTCATGCTGGAAAAGTCATCGTTCATCACCACACTGTTCTTGGATGGTTTGGAGAAGTTGCTCTCTGAGGATGTTTTTGTACAGTTCTTTATTCATAGCCGTGTTCTTAGGCAGAGTTGTGAGTGAGTCCACTCTCTTGGATGAGAAGCGACACCACACATGTCTGGTCTCAGGATGCTTTACTGTTGACATGACACAGAACTGATTGTAGCGCTCACCTTTATTAATGCCAAGAAGGACAGCAAAGAAGCTTCTCTCCAAGAAAACCATCAGGAACAGACAGACAGTACAGGGATTGTACTGCTGAGGACTGGGGTAAATTTTTTTCCTTCCCAATTGTTTGGGGCAAGCTTGTCCGAAAAAGAAAAGGTGCATCAGACAAAAAGATCAAAAACACTGAAGCAGGAGACTTTGTGAAAATTGTCAAAAATATGTGTCATTCACAAAACTTTTTTTCCAGGCCGTAGATTCAGTTTTAATTATCCATCAGCGACTCATTTAGTGTCCTAAACCATACACTTTAACTTCATTTACTACGCGTGTTCTAGCTAACTTACCTATTGCGATTTATACAGTTTACGGTAAACTTTTGACAGAAGAAAAGATAATTTAACAGACTAAGCGTAAAGGCGGTGAACGTTTTTATATAAACTGGAGTAAGAGAACAACCGTAGACGTTTTCCTGATGTTCTCGTTATTATAGCTAGCTTGGGACATTAGCTACATCCGTCACACCCTGTTTGTTAGCGTAACGTGGCATTAAACTGAACAAAGCTCGGAAAATATCTCAGCTTTTATCCGACACATACCTCACACTCATTGTATCCAACATAAGCAAAACAGTCCCGTAAAAATAAATAAATAAACAGAATATAAATTTACAGAACAATACATTTACACAAAAGCTAACGAGGAACTAAATTCCTTTAGCAATTAACCAAAACAGGTTGTGTGCGCATGCGCTGAGTACATCCGCGAGTAGCTAATTTGTTCTTTTTTTATCATATGAAAAGCATTTTTTTAAATAAATTTCTTTTATTCATTTATGTTTTGTACAATAATTTTTATTCTGTTTTTAATAAGAAAAAATATAAATAAAGCTACAGAGATATAGGCCGTATTTCCCACCTACAACCAGTAACAACCTCTGAAAACCCGCTGGCAACTGGGAAATAACAGAACCTTGCAACGTCACCAACGCATACGTCACTTCCTCCGTGCGTTAACATGGTAACGTAAACACGTTGGATACCTGCTGTTTTTGTGGAGATTTCACACTTCTAAGGTAAACTTTGTGAATATACACTACACTGCCAGGCCAAAACGACCCACACACTTTTATTAGACCACAGTTAGGTTTGATGATGGTGTGTGTTCACCACAGTATTGTTTTAACAATCCTGCAAAATCTGGACTCATCAAACCACATGATCACTCCACAGTTCACTTTTATGCTTCCTAGCAAACTGAAGCCTTTTTTCCTGATGAGTCTCACTAACAAGTAGTTTTCTTATGGACACACAGCTGTTTAGTCCCAATCCTCTAAAGTTCTCAACATATTGTGTTTATGGAAGTGCTCTTACTTTCACTATTATACATCGCTCTGATTTAGCTATATTCTGGTTTATTTGTCACAGTTAAATGATTGAGATCATCAAAGATTTTTTTATATGACACAAAGGTAACCAGAGAAAATACAAATGCAGTTTTTAAATGATGATTTAATTTATTAAGGCAAAAAAGCTGTCCAAACCTGCCTTTCCTTATGAGAAAAATGATTGTCTCCCTTCCTAAATCCTGAATTAACTTTTTTTGAAAAGCTACTTGATTACTGCCAGACCGGTTGAATAAAGAAATCACTTTAATAGAACCTATCTGACAACCAGGGGCATGCTAATGGTTTTAAAAAAGAAACACATTATAATTATAAAACACATTAGAAACAATGAGAAACAAAGTAATTGACATGCATCAGTCTGGAAAGGATTACAAAGCCATTTCTAAGGCTTTTGGGACTCCAGCAAACCATAGAGCCATAGTCCACAAATAACCTTGTGTAACATTAAAATTTGATTGATAATCTGAATCATTTAAGTCATAAACATGCAAAAAATAAATAATATAAATGTGGTTGGAAGGGGGCAAATACGTTTTTCACAGAACAGTATATACCAGGGGTCGGCAAGGCGCCAGGCGGGTGTGGAGATACTCACGAGTCCCCGGCTGAGTGCCATGACATTGGAGTTTACCCCAGTGAACGAGAGGGTCGCCTCTCTGCGCCTGAAGGCCATGGAGGGGAAGACTCTCACTGTTGTCTGTGCTTATGCACCAAACAACAGTTCAGAGTTCTCTTCCTTCTTGGACACTCTGAATAGAATATTGCTTCGGGCCCCAGTAGGGAATTCTATAGTCTTGCTGGGGGACTTCAATGCGCATGTGGGCAATGATGGAGATACTTGGAGGGGCGTGATTGGGAGGAACGGCCTCCCTGGTCTAAACCCGAGCGGTGTTTTGTTATTGGATTTCTGTGCTRGTCATGGATKRTYAATAACAAATACCATGTTCGAGCATAGGGATGCTCATAAGGGTACTTGGTACCAGAACACCTTAGGCCGAAGGTCATTGATCGAGTTTGTGATCGTATCATCTGACCTGAGGCCATATGTCTTGAACACTCGGGTAAATAGAGGGGCAGAGCTGTCAACTGATCACCATCTGGTGAGTTGGGTCAGGTGGCAGGGGAGGCCACTGGACAGACCTGGTAAGCCCAAACGTGTAGTGCGGGTGAATTGGGAACGTCTAGGGGAGGCCCCTGTCCAAGAGGCCTTCAACTCCCACCTCTAGCAGAGCTTTTCCAGCATCCCTGTAGGAGCTGGGGATATTGAATCAGAGTTATCAATGTTCAAAGCTTCTATTGCTGAAGCTGCAGCTGTAAGTTGTGATCTTAAGGTTCTGGGTGCCTCAAGGGGCGGTAACCCTCGAACAGCGTGGAGGACACTTGGGGTTAGGGAAGCTGTCCGACTGAAAAAGGAGTCCTTCAGGGATATGTTATCCCAGGGGACTCTAGAGACAGTTGCAAGGTACCGGCAGGCTCGAAGGATAGCAGAGGCAAAGCAACGGGTGTGGGAGGAGCTCGGAGAATCCATGGAGAAGGACTTTCGGGCAGCACCAAGGTGCTTCTGGAAGACCATCTGGCACCTCAGGAGGGGGAAACGGGGAACCACCCAAGCTATGTACAGCAAGGATGGGACGCTGCTGACCTCGACTGAGGAGGTAATCGGGCGGTGGAAAGAGCACTTTGAGGAACTCCTGAATCCGACTAATCCACCCTCTGTTGCAGAGACAGAGCTGGAGGATGACGAGCGGACGACGTTGATTTCCCTGGGTGAGGTCACTGAGGTAGTCAAACAACTCCACTGTGGCAAAGACCCGGGAATTGACGAGATCCGTCCGGAAATGCTGAAGGCTCTGGGTGTTGAGGGGCTGTCTTGGTTGACACGCCTCTTCAACATTGCGTGGAAGTCAGGGACAGTGCCTAAGGAGTGGCAGACGGGTGTGGTGGTTCCCCTTTTTAAAAAGGGTGACCAGAGGGTGGGTGCCAACTACAGGGGCATTACACTACTCGGCCTCCCTGGGAAAGTCTTCTCAAAGGTGCTGAAAAGAAGGGTTCGGCCGATTGTCAAACCACAGATTGAAGAGGAACAATGTGGTTTTCGTCCTGGTCGTGGAACAGTGGACCAGCTTTTTACTCTTGCAGGAATCCTGGAGGGGGCGTGGAAATATGTCCATCCAGTCTACATGTGTTTTGTGGATTTGGAGAAGGCATATGATCGCGTCCCTCGGAATTTCCTGTGGGAGGTACTGCGGGAGTATGGGGTGAGGGGGTCACTTCTCAGGGCCATCCAATCCCTTTACACCCAAAGTGAAAGCTGTGTTTGGATTCTCAGCCGTAAGTCAAACTTGTTTCCAGTAGGTGTTGGCCTCCGCCAGGGCTGTGCTCTGTCACCAATCTTGTTTGTGATTTTCATGGACAGGATATCAAGGCGCAGCCGTGGAGGAGAGGGTATCCAGTTTGGCGAGCTAAGAATTGCATCGCTGCTTTTTGCAGATGATGTGGTCCTGGTGTCATCATCAGTCTGTGACCTGCAGCATTGCTGGATCTGTTTGCAGCTGAGTGTGAAACGGTGAGGATGAGGATCAGTACCTCGAAATCTGTGGCCATGGTTCTCAGCAGGAAACCGATGTATTGTCTACTCCCGGTAGGGAGCGAGTCATTACCCCAAGTGAAGGAGTTCATGTATCTTGGGGTCTTGTTTACGAGTGATGGAATATTGGAACGTGAGATTGGCCGGCGAATCGGAGCAGCGGGGGCGGTATTGCAATTGTTTTACCGCACCGTTGTGACGAAAAGAGAGTTGAGCCAAAAGGCAAAGCTCTCAATTTACCGGTCAATCTTCGTTCCAACCCTCACCTATGGTCATGAGCGTTGGGTCATGACCGAAAGGACAAGAAGCGGCCGAAATGGGGTTGCTCAGAAGGGTAGCTGGCTTTTCTCTTAGAGATAGGATGAGAAGCTCAGTTATCCGTGAAAAGCTCGGAGTAGAGCCGCTACTCCTTTGCGTGGAAAGGAGTCAGTTGAGGATGTCACCTGGACGCCTTCCTAGGGAGGTGTTCTTGGCACATCCAGCTGGGAGGAGACCACGGGGCAGACCAAGGACTAGATGGAGAGATTATATGTCCACACTGGCCTGGGAATGCCTCGGGATTCACCAGTCAGTTTGGGGTTCCTTGCTGGAACTGCTACCCCCGCGACCCGATTTTGGATAAGCGGTTGAAGATGGATGGATGAAATAACATGCCAAACCTCTGTAGGTTATGTACAGGAAACAGAAATGAGTCGTTAGTTCTTTTGTCACATGACTCCCATAGATGCTATAAAGTGCAATAGATTGAAAAACGAACGACTCGGACTAGAAGATATGATGGTGAGCTGCTCATTCTGTTTATTATATGTTTATCATATGTCCTTAGCTGCATTAACTAAATGACTCAAAAAAAGATCCATTCATTTTGATGAACAAGATTCAAATTATTTAAACTTCCCATCACTAACACGTGGTCTTCAACCTGAAATAGTAAAAATCACTGATTACATTAAAGATCAGCAGATTATTTTTAGCTTTAACCTTTGAACTATTTCTACAAACTCATACCTTCCTGCTACTCCCCTTAACAACATCCCTTATTTCCATTTCACAGAATTGGCAACCCTAGAATGAGGTATGTTTTGTATGGTTTTATTACTTAAATGTTTCTGGGAAACTGGGTGCGAGAAACTGGGTGCAAACAGTCTGGATTCAGACTTTCAGTGAGTAACATGATGTCCACACTGATAGTGTTAAACTTCAGCTGGTGTTCATATGGATGTTATGCCTTGCTCACATATGCCTGCATATTTTAATTTACAGTAGTGTCATTTTTATGTAATGTATGCAGGTAGCATACTGAATATTTTTATATTTATTAAGGCTAATAATAATGTGCTGATCTTTAATTAATGTAATCAGTGATATTATTATTATTTCAGGTTGAAGCCCACATACTTTCTGTACAGCAGAACTCTCTGTCTCACTTATTAATAGACAGAAATCACATTCTGTAATGTTGAGTATCTGACGCCTTGTTTACACTAAGTTGTACTTCTTTGGTGCTCAGACAAATACACTCCCTGTTCGGTAATCAGAGAGAGAATCACAGATGAGAAATGGAAAAAGTCGATCAGATAAAGATGAAGTTTTGTCTTAAAACGACTCCAGCGTGTTAAAATTCACTTCTACCACTTCAGCGCTGTTATTTCAGCCAAAGTGAAAATATGAACTAATCCCAGTCAAAATATTCACTTTATCTTTTCTCATTAATATCTATTGCTGCAGGTGTTTGTTTACATTGAGACAGTAGCGCATTAGTAGATTATTTTAAAGTAGATGATTAAATCCCACACAGAACTGTTCATAACATCACTTTAACTCAACATTTAGATTTCACTCATGCTCACCAGCCTCAGAAATAAAAAAAACAGCATTTCAGATTAGAGCTGTTATGGAGGCTTTACAGTAGTGATGTTACTGTGACATAGAATCTCCAAAGGTTGTATCGAGCTGAAGGGGGCGTGTCCAAAAGAAGCCTCACTTTGAGGTGTGTTAGTTCCCCGAGAGTCACGTGACCAATGACAACCGAAGCCTCATGTTTGCCGGAACCACGTGACCATCTCGGTGCTTACGTAAGGTCTTGTGCACTATTCAGTTAATTTTCATAGATTAATAGATGTTGATTATGTGCATTAACATTTCCTTAACCAGTGCAGCTGCATGTACGTGTTAATTGTGCTGCTTGCAATGTTACTAGTTGCTACACAAAACTTGTCCACAAGATGGCATAAACATTGACCTTGAATGAAGCTTCATGAATCAACCTTTTGGTAAAATTATTGGCTGGAAGCTTTTACACTAAATGAGGCTTCATCAGGCCAATTTACCGTCACCTGGACCACCACTCCCACAACTTACATTTAATGTACTCTTGTAAAAAGTAGTTCTCCTTGCAGGTAGCACACAACTCTGGTTTTATCCAAACTTCCATCTAGAAGCTTTTTATAGTTAAACTCGGCATTCAGCACACCTGGTGACCACTTTGTGACTATGGGAATTCATTAGGGTCTCAATTGGTTGATGATTTATTTGCGTTTTTTTTTTTTTTTTTTAAAGGAATGCACTAAAATTTCTAGATTAATCACATGCATTACCGCATTAATATTGACAGCCCTAATATTATTATAAATAAAACAGTCAATATTATTTGCTACTTACTTGGTTTACATTAAGTTTTGTAGTAAAAATTATCAGCGTATCTTTCAGTCATTGCAGACTGATCAGCCCGATTACACAGTTTCACTTTTGCCTAAACTTTGCTAGTGTGTAGTTATGAAAAGAATTGTTTAAAATTTTTAAAGAATGTTATGTAAGCTAGAGACACAGCGAGCTAAGCAACATGTGATGCCCGCTTATTTTACTATCTACATAATATTATTGAGATATTACAATAAAATGTACCGCTACATATATTTATCTTTACCAGTTTCTCCTTTTCTTTCATTTTTTCAAAACTATGCATGACCCTAGTGCAGGGGTTCGGCAACGCGTGGCCATATCTGGTTATTTCATCCTCCTGCTGCGGCTCCCTGTGGCTTTGGAAAATAAATAATCATTGAAAAAAAATATTAGCTCGTTAGTTTTTCCAAATGTAATTCTAAATTTGAAGATGATGGTGATCTTTTAACATTAAAATAAAATATGCTAGCACGCAATTTCTTGAACCTTTCGACCCCCAAGCTATGTTCCATTCCCAAGTGAACTTCACAGGGTGCTCCCTACTCCCTGCGCCGTTTGCAGTGAATGTGAGTGAAGGAACTTCCCTCGACAAAACTGTCGAGGCTGTAGAGTTACATTTCCAGTGCAAAGAGAGGAGGAGATTTTAGACAAAAGTTGTGGTCAGAGCACTTCCGCTCTCCTGCATCTAAAACCCAGTGAAGTGTTTCCTGACTGAAGCAGAGCGAGTTCAGCATGTCTGTGATCAGTGCTCCAGCTTCAGCATGAAAACTCTACTTTGGTTCTGTGAGTAAAGATGCTGATAATTTATCTCCTTCAGCAGGTGAGTGGATTTAAACATTTGATTTGTGTTATTGATGTGTGTTTTTTTTTTTTCTCTTTCATTTCTTAGATCTCCTTGTGTGCTGTGGRGCTGCAGAGAGTTTCACAGAGAAGTCGGTAGATTTGGGACAGAATGTGACTCTAAAGTGTGAGGTGTCTGTAAAAGATGTGTACTGGTTCCTGATGAAGCCGTCAGAACCTCCAGTGTTTATATTACGCTCTTACTCAAGTAAAACGCTGGATCCAGATTACAGTAACACAACCTTCAGCAAGACTTTCTCACTGCGATACAACAGCAGTTTATTTATACACAATATCAGTACTAATGAATTAGGAGTGTATTATTGTATTCAGACTCAAACTGGTTCACCTCCCGACATCAGCAGAGGAATCAGACTTTACATGCAGCATCACTCAGATGGTGAGTTTATTTATTATGAAATTGTTACTATTCATTATTAATGGCTTTGAGCACATTTTTGATAAAAGGTGATGAAAAGTTTTATATTTTAATTCTAAGTTTTTCTTTATTTCATGTAAAAATGAAAATGGGTTCTTTAATGTTGTGCCAAGAACGAATCTTCTGTTAGCTTCTTCAAATTCTTCTGTTATTTTGTGATTCTAAAAGAATAGAAGGCCTGTTAGTTGTTCTCAAAGTAATATTTGTGATTTATAATTCTGATTTATTTCCATAACTCTCCCAGTTCTTATGTATAACATATTTGTGTTTGAATACAGTAAATTGTTTTTAATGGTCAGCTGCCTGGAATAACTACTAAATGTAATGACTTAAATGTAACGTGCTGTCAGAGGAAAAAAAGAAATCTCTACAGTAGCAGTAAATCATATTTTATGTAATATTAGTGTTCATATTTGAATAATAACCCTAATGTGAATTGAATCTGCACTGAAGGAATTTGATTTTGCATCTAAAGTGGTACCTGAATATTAAGCCTTTCCTAAACCTTTAACTGGGTCTAATTTCAAACATTCTAGACAAAAACTGAGGTGATTTTTAATGATGAAATCAAAATTTTCTGATATTTTTCGAATTGTTTTCAGATAATCAGAATAAATGTGACTCTCGATCCCCTCCTCCCGCTGTGCTCTACTCGATCCTCGCTGTATTTGTAATACTGGCTGTTGTAGCTACAGGTGAGTTTTATTTACTGTGTATTTTGCTGGTAATAAATGAGAACATATTGAGAGTATACTCCTGCTCAACTGAAAATACAAATCAGTTATTCTGAGAGCTCGAATAAACGTAGTGTTGTCTATAGAAATTAACTGAGAAGACTAAAAGGCTTCAATACAACAATTCTGCATCAGATATTCCGATATACAATCTATTAATGCTAAAGTTATCTGTTACAGTCGCACAATTGTGATAAATTTACCTGGATGTAGATTATTTACTGGAGAATAAAGATTATGTATGCAGTAACTGTGTACTTAATGATATTCTATCATCTTACTCTATAATAATAAGCATAAAGATTAGATTTTCGGTGCAATGGGAAAAGGTCATGTGACCTGATGAGTCCAGACTGAGTCTATTCCAGAGTGATGGGCGTGTCAGGGTGAGAAGGGAAGAACATGAAGCGATGCTCCCATCATGCATAGTGTCCACTGTACAAGCCTCTGGAGACAGTGTTATGATCTGGGGTCGCTTCAGTCGCTCAGGTCGAGACTCAATAACATGAAGTCACATGACCACCTGAATGTACTGAATAACAGGGTTATCACATCTATGAAGTTTATTATAGGACTCAGATTGTGAAAAAAAAGTGACTCTGGGAGTGGGGAATCATTTTCACACATGAACTGGACATCACAGAGTGTGTGATCAAAGCTAAAGGCGGTCAATGAAGTCTTGGAATGCGTGACCTTTTTGTTTTTGCTCAGGCAGTGTAGTGCAAGACAAAATACAAAAACTATGTAATAAAGCTTTTTGGAACTACAGTGTATGATACTACAGATATGTATTATTGCTTAATCAAAATAATAATTAATATCAAGTATTATTAATAGTTATTATCACACGTGTGCATAATGAAGATAGATTAATGGATTCCTGGCTATTGCTGTGTTATATTTTAGTTTTTATAGTTTGTTACTGCAGAAGACGTCCAAAAACTCAAGCACCGCCTCCAGTCCCTGGTGTACAGCTGCATCAGGACACTGACGACCCTGTGGTAGGGAAACTGAACCTTCCATCCAATTTTCTTTTAGTTTGTTTTTATTTGTTATTTCATTTACAACAATTAAAATAATTTTTGCGCTCAAGTTCTGTTGATTTACATTTGATGAATTAAAAAATGATTTTGAAGTGAATCTGAAACTCCTCTGCAGTCAGAAAGCTCCCCGGTGATGGTAAAGTCTGTTGACTTGATTTCTATCAGTTTATTCTATTCATTGTGATAAGGAGATAAAGCTGTTGTGTGAGGTATTGTAGATGTGGGCACGGCGCCTGTTTGCAGCGTGTCGGAAAGTCCCACGCACGAAAGCTGCATCATGTTATGCAGACTGAAACGTGTGTATGTGTGAGAAAGTGATGCAAGTTGGTAAAATTTGTTCTCTATAATGTAACTCTATAATACTGTATGTTATAGAAATGACTCTGCTCTTACATGCCCTGATGCATTGGCACATTAAGTGGAAATACAAACACATATTTATATCCTTACACAAAAAAATGTGCATTTATAATTAGCAAACTTTCTACAGTAAATAAAGGGATAAAATAAGTGATTACAAAATATGTATTTTTAATTGTCCTATTGTCACCGGATATCGACTCAATGAAAATAACCTTTAATATAAAGTGATTCATGTAAATAATATTATTGTATAATATTTCGTATTTTATTTTAACAAATCCTATTATATTACTTTCATTTAATGATTTGTGCAAATGCTATTCTAGTAGGTAATTTAATGGACTTCTGTTGAAGTAAATATTAATATAAAAATACAAAATACTGCAATTATAGCCATTAAAATAAAGTGCATTATGTGCCAAGTGAAGGATATATATATTTAAAATCAGATAGCAAAGTATCATTCCCGGCCTGTTGTGTATGTTTACGCGACGCTCTGCTAAAGCTAATGTACGATACAAACAGCGTACACGCCAACGCAAATCTGTCCTCAGTTTCTCAGTACGGTGTGAAAAATATGATGCATTTGTTTGAAGTCTGTACGTGTGGTTGACATTTTTGACATGAATTTTACATTTGTTTCAGTACACTGACGTGCAGCACACGGTGACGACCAGACCCGTCAAGAAGAGCGACCTCAACAGCACATACGCTCTTCTAAGGCCCCCGAACCCGTGACCCGGAGTGACCCTCTACAGCTCACGCATTTCTGTGTCTCCTGATACAACTCGCAAATGAGTCGTGTGTATATGAATCGATTGTTCAGTTCACATACAGAGACGATTTAAAAGACTCGTATGACTGAAGTGAGTCACTGAGTCTTTGCAACTCATGTCACAAACGCTGAAAATAGTCACCCAGTTCCTACTAGAACATCAGCGTTTTTGAGAAACGTGAAAAAAGGGAGGGGTGGGGACGGGTTGTCGTCGTCTCACTGGATGAGGATTTACCCATAATGCCCTGGCAGTGTTATGCTGCGTTCTGACGTACCCCGGCAGTGTGGGAAGCTGGAATTTACATCATTTCCGACCTCAAACGTACCAGCTTACTAAGCTATATCTAATGTGTCTCTCTGTAAACTGCACAGTGTTACAGATTTAACAAGTGAATATATTTATATCTTGGCTGATGTAAAGCAAATACTTGTACATCTTGTACAGTGTAAATCATTATATGTAGCATTACTGATGAGCAGATTTTGTTTCGCTCTAGCTTGAGCATGGGAATGAGGAGACCGTCTCAAGGTGACGAGCAGGAATTACAGGACTGTTTTCAAGTCTCTCATTAATGAAAACATGAACATGAACTTATAACAAGAAATTATAAGTGAGGAGTGAAGAGTTCTGATTTTAAGTGCAATGCAGCAATTTGTGTTACATAAAAAAGTGTCAATAAAATAAAGCTTTTTAAACTAGCTTTAGCACGTCTGCTTTGGGTTTGAGAAGCTACTACTTCTACTTCTCTTTGATACGCCACACCATATGAAAGAAAAACTAATGAAAAAAAAAGAGAAAAACCTCGGTGGTGTCTGATGAGAGTCTGTACTGAACCGACATACTGATATGTTCTGACTGGAACATTTTACAAGCGACTATTTTGGAAACAAAGTTGGAGTGTATTTTTTCTTTCTTTCTTTTCCACAGTTTGGTATCATTTCAAGCAGGAAAGCAAACGAAGACAGCTAATTCATTACTTGCATTCATTACATTAAGTTTTTTCCCTTTAAACTATGCTTCAGCTTGACCAGGAAACTTTAATACATTAGCATTTCAAACTAGGAATCACGGGGACGAGTCTCAAAATATAATTTATGCAAAAGCAAGATTAGGAAACTTTTAATAGTATAATTTACTTGATCACTAATTATTACAATCTTTATGAATGAGAATTCCTCTCAAACTTTGTGAGTCTGTAATAAACATTAAAATAATTAATAAATTAATAAAATCTGGTATTCATTTTTTTCTGCTTTATGCTCGACTCATTGTGAGATGACTTTTTTTTTTCTCATCTGTGGTTTTGCACTTCTAGAGCTGGTAAGACTATGACATGAAGTCACGCTGGCCTTAGAGGAAGTGGCAGGAAGAGCTTTGCTACATGTGACTCTGCGGCTAAAGTGCATCGAGTCTCGTTTTTGCATGAATTTGAATACAGCTGTTTGTTTATACTGAGCACATTATAACTTAATCCACTGTATTGTAAAGACTTCATGAGAGAGTCTTGCGGCGTCCAAACTGAGAGTGTGTATGTGTATGGGCCCAAGTATTCAGCCTATAATACGCGTCCAGAGCAGAACACACTGCTCTGGACTCGTATTAATGGAGAGCAATAGATAAGAGCTTAAGTGTTACATCCTCACACCTGGTGGCTGGAGGAAAAGCCTCACCTCTGACACTTGATATTATCAGCAGCAGTGTAAGAGATGTGGCTTTGACACTACAGTGACACTGTTCTCAGTTACCCAGGTTCCTTTGTTTACAATCAACACCTCACGTGACCCGGACAGAAGACTTTATTTGGCAGTAAGTGAACTTTGCCAAAATCTTCATCTAAAACTCAACCTCAGCTCAAGTTGCAGGTGAACGTACCAATGAAGGAGAGACGAAAACAGACTCTACATCACAACACATTTCTATGATATTTTTTAATAGACGGTTCCAAATAAAATCAATCTCCCGGTTCCGCATGCAGATTGCGCCCCCTATACTTCAGGATCAGTTATTATGGCCAGTGTTTCAGGACTTAAACACAAAAACTAAAAACATGATTTGAGATCAGAAACCTAACAGGACACCACACACACAATTTATTATGACGAGTGCGCACTCACTTTATAAGAAACTAAACACACACATCCCGTTCATCCCGTCACCCGCTGAATATAGATCATATATATATATTTTTTTCATCCTTTATATTCACAAAACCAGCATGTTTAGAGCTATATACATAATCACTTGCATGCGATGGACTGATGGATGGAAGAGTCAAAGCTGTACACACACACACACACACACACACACACACACACACACACACACACACACACANAACAAGATTTTGTTTCTTAGCATGTGAATCTGAGGGGAGCGCGTCTCTCGAAGTCCAATAATAATCGATTGAATGGCTTCATACTGTATGTGTCTGTTCAGTCCTTTTGGAATCCAGAACGATACAATGTTGCTTTGGAAAACTCTGGGCAAAGTGGGGAAAAGAATAGATACGGATATGAATGTTTAGCTTGCTAATTCCTGTACAGTGTGGTAAGGTAAATTACTGGCTTTTGTTTATTTAGTCTCCAAAGATTTCAAGAACACAATGTTGTCACAACCTGTTGTCTCAACAAACACAACTGTAAGAAGTTGGCCCAATAATATAGTATTAATTCGTTCTACATTTATCTAGCTGGAGTTTTTACAGTGTACTGAGCACAGTTTAACTTAATGCACTGCATTGTAAAGGCTTTATGACGTCTTCATGAGAAAGCGATGAGATTCAGTCATTAAGTGTCCAAACTGAGGGTGTGTCTGTATCTCAGTGTTCAGTGCTTAAGAACACACTGCTATGAACGAAAAGTGAATTCTTTAAGAGAATTCTCAATGTTTCCTAAAAGACCAGTGTTACATCCTGACACATGGCGGCTGGTGGAAAAGCCTCGTCTCAGACACTTTGACATAATCAGCATCAGTGATTTGGGTGGTTTTRACACTACAGTAACATTGTTCTCAATCACCCGACTTCCCTTTTTTCACACAAAAAAACCACACACAGCATGTGTCCCGAGCAGAAGACTTTATTTTTAGCAAGTGAACTTTGAGTCAAATCTTCATCTAAAACTCAACCACATGACTGATGGAAAAAAGAAAACGTCACAGGCGCCTACCAGGGAAGGAGAGAGGAAGATAAACGAACACCAACAACCTCAAATAACATCACTACACTATTTCTATTATTTATTCACACAGAGGTCTGCATGCATTTTGCGCCGCGATACGTCAGTATCAGTAATTATGGTCCAGTGTTTGTGGAATTTAAAACAAAAATAAATACACAATTTGAGATCAGAAACACGACACACACCCGATCACGACACTAGTGCGCACTCACTTTATGAAAAACTAAACACACACATCCAGTTCATCCCGTCACCCGCTGTATATATATTTATACTCATTTCAGCAGGTGTTAATAAATATTTTTTTTTCGTCCTCTATATTCACAAAACTGACATGTTTAGAGCTATATACACAATAATCACTTGGATGCGATGGATTGATGGATGAATGGAAGTGACAAAGCTGCGCACACATACACACACACACACACACACACACACACACACACACACACGAGAACACTGCTGGGTGAGTTAGTCCATGCGGATCTTCTGATTGGTCATCCTGTAGATGATGCTGTCGTAGCCCGGGTCCATGTTCCACAGGTTGTAYGAGATGACGATGACGGCGAGCGCCAGCGCGATCATCAGCCACAGCACGATGTTGAAGACTACGGCGTATTCGAAGTTGTACTTGTAGGCCAGATTGTAGGGTCTTCCTGTCTTACGCTGGAAACAAACAAGTCAATCAAAAGAGAGTTAATCATGTACTAGGGGCGGTCGTAAAAAAAAAAGGTATGTCTCCAGAAATTAGTACTGTTTTGTATTTAAAACAGTATTTAGTATTGTTTAAAAAAAAAAAGAAAAAAGAAATGGGTGCACCCGGTTGAAAGAATTGAAGGGCGTCCTCTTCACGACAACGTGCCAGCTCATTTCACTCACGAAACTTGTGGGCGACTTGAAGTACAAAATTCTGTTCATCCCCCGTACGCCCCCAGCCTTGCACCCAGTGACCTCTTCCTCTTCCATCACTTGAAGTGAAATAAATAATTTTAATCTAGCTTCCGCACGCCTGCTTTTTCGTCAGACACACCACATCATGAAAATAAAAACAACTAAAATAGAAAAGCTCCCTGGTGTCTGATGATTGCATGAACCTACATACTGATACGAGGTACATAAACACTGAAACGCAGGTGTTTGATAATGAAGAGGTGGAACTTTTCCAGAAGAGCTGAAAAGAAGGCTTCTACAAAGACGGTGTCCACCAGCTCATCCATCGTTTGGAGAAGTGTCTCTCCTCAGGTGGAGGATGTGTAGAGAAGGACTAAGCTCACGACCAACGTTCATTTGCATTACACAACTTTTTAAAACGGCCACTCGTTAAATAATAAATCAGAAGGGTGCAATAATTTGTTTATGAGCGTTCATAAACTCATCTGAAAGCTATAAATGCTGGGCGACTGGAAGTTAACGCGAGTTTCGAAACGCTAAAATCAGGTTCTCATGCTGCTGCACTGACTGCGTGTAGAAGAGCCTGCTCCTACGTGGTCTACGTGTGACCGCGTGGTCGCGTTAGGTGATTGCTGCAACGAAAACACTTTGAACACACCTCTGAGTGCAAGCAAGCGCTAGTTTCTGAATTTAAAACAGAAATGTGGTCAGCTTTCCTGCAGAGAAGAGAAATAACTGCTCTGGTTTGTGCGCGATGCGAACCCTTCTCTGTGGGTTAGCGTGCTCTGACCGTACGTTCCTATTTACAGCTAACTCTCCACTTCCTATTTGTTGGTTTACTGACAGGCATCAATGTTTCCAAGCTGTGGGAACCACCTGAAGCTTCACCTGCTCGGCTCCATGTCCACCGTCATGCCTCTGCACTAAACTGGCCCGGGAGGTAACTCGGTACTTCTGAGCGTTGGACATGTGGGTGGAGCTTGAAAACAGACTAAACAATCAAACACCGACATCTTGAATAATTTTATGGAATAATTCATTTACTTTTAACGTCATCCTACGCAGTGACCTCGCTCAGAGTACAAAGAGTTTTGAGATTCAGTCACTAAAACATGTCCGCTTGCGGGAGTTTGCTAATGTTTGAGCTCAAACGCCTTTGTTTATACCAAAGATGAAGTATTGGCACTCTTGACTGTGTTCGATCGGCTGTCAAATTATCTTCCATTTGAAATCTACAACTCTACACGCCGACGTTAAATCCGTCTCCCCTGCTTACAGTCAGGATCTCAGAAGAGTTTTATCACTGAACGGTCTCTCTACTTGTGTCACGCTCGACATTCTGCCGCATACAAGATGCCCTGAGGTCAGGTGTGTCGTGTGGGCCGTGCTGCCTTGGTGGTGTAGCAGTGATTGAAGAAAGCTTTGTGTTCTCGTCCCACTGCGACTAAACCACACCAGACAGGCTTCCGGAATGGTTACTATGGTGGTGAGCGGAGGTCTTCTGAATGAATGCTCAGATACACCATGAGAGTCTTCTCACGGCTTCTGTACAGCCACATGAGCCGTGGATAGGCACGACTGAATCGACTGGTTCACAATAGGGACGGACGAGGACTAAAGAACCATTGTTTCTCCTTCACTTTTACCGGCACCTGGAAATAACGCGATAAAGAAGGCCAATATATCATTTTTCCACCAGATGTCCCTTTTCCACTTCTCCCGCGCTGTGGAGAGGAAATAATCCATAAGCCTGGCTGTGTGGGGTTTATTTGTTTGTTTGTTTATTAAACCCCTGTGTGATGGAGGTTTTGGTTTAACAGTTTAACTAGACTGTTGTGGTTCATTTGGGAATTACACAAGATTCTAAATAAATTAAATAAAAGAAGTTGCAGAGCCTCGAATTATCTCCGTGTTTTAGTTGCATGTGTTCTATGAATGAATGTTGAATATTTGCCAGCGAATGTTAAAGAGAATTTTAGCTTGAAATGCCGATCCCTAGTGCAGAACTCTCGCTAGTCACACATGCTAATAACTCTGCACTGGCACTGCGTTGGTACTTGATGTGCATCAGTTTACTTAGCGGCTGCAAGCGTAACGATTTCCTATCTGGGGCAACCACAGACTCTTACAGAATAAAAAGGGGACACCCATGTGTGTTTGCTCGTTATAGAATAGCACACCACTTTATAACTTACTGTGTGGTTTTTAGTAACAGTTTAATTATAATTCAAAATGTGTTTATAACTGCAGGCTTTTACACTCACCTTAAAAAGAATTTTGGAAAAAAACAAACAAACAAAAAAATAAACTCTGCATGCAGGCATGCATGAATCTTAGCCAAGTCAAATGGGTCACGGTAGCTAAAGTTCAAACATGTGCCTGAGGGATGTCATGTGGTTTCTATGAGCTAAACGAAAGAAAGAAAAAAAAAAAACCACACGACCCTCACATTACTTTTTACATTTTTTTTTTTTTAACTGGGATGAATTCTTTAATAAATTACTGAGGTAATTACAAGAGCAATGTGTTACATCTAACGTTTATCTAGATTTAAAAAAACCTACACACACTCACAATCTGCTTAACCTCCAGGATGAAGCGCGACTTTCTGGTGAGCGGTGTCTCGAACGTCTGCGCCGTCACCACCTCCACCACCGCGCTGCTGCTGTAAACTCGTCAGCAAACTTGAAGACGTGATGGAGAGGAAGTGAGGGATTAATGAAGCAGAATGGAAAGTATTAAATTAGTTAGCTTTCTGTAACAATTGCATATTACTATTATTTTTATTGCTAATTACTATCTAAAAATGGCACTTTCGTTACATTTTCGCAGACATAGTTTGGCAGTTGCCATATTGAGCACATGAAAATCAGTCGAGATCTAAAGATGCTTCCTCATGTTAAACATATTGTTTATTTACTGTTCAAATAAGGATAATTGTTCATCACTAACATTATACACTTTGCAAATTATACTGCCAGGCCAAAAAGGCTCCATTTCAGACGTGTCAAATTACTGAGCTGTATTCAAGCAAAGAAAACTAGGGTAACTTGAAATGACTGGAATTTGGTTAAGAACCCTTCAACAAATATCACAACCTGGATGGATAGTGCTGAACCATCAACTTTGTGAAAGAAAGGCAATTGTAAGTTTAAAAAAAAACATTTGAAATTGCAAATTTGGTTAGAAAAAATAAATCAAATCAACATTTCCATAAACACACCGTGTGATGAGAACGCACAGGATCGGGACTAAACAGCCGTGTGTCCATAAGAAAAGCACTTGTTAGTGAGACTCATCAGACAAAAGGCTTCAGTTTGCTATGGAGCATAAAGACTGAACTGAGAATGCGTCCAGATCGAGTCTATTCCAGAGTGATGGGCGTGTCAGGGTAAGAAGGGAAGTGCATGAAGCGATGCTCCCATCATGCATTGTGTCCACTGTACAAGCCTCTGGAGACAGTGTTGTGATCTGGGTTGCTTCAGTTGCTCAGGAAATGTTATGCATCCAAAAAAAAAAAAATCAGTCAGGTGACCACTTGAATGTACTAAATGATCAGGTCATCACATCTATGAGTCTCTCTTCCCTGATGGAACGGCCGTATCTCAGGACTGAGGTTGTGAAAGAGTGTCTCTGGGAACATGAGGAATCATTTTCACACATGAACTGGACACCACAGTGTGTGTGTAATCAAAGCTAAAGTTGACTAAATTAAATATTAGAATGTACATTTTGGGCTGGTGGTGGCAGGCAATGTATATTCACAGTATTTTGAAAGCACTGTGGTTGTGCATTGCTGTACAATGTTAGATGAGCGTGAGGAGACCTGAGGTGTTGGCCACCTCCCTGCCCAACTTGTAGTCCTGAGAGCGCGACCCTGCCTCACTCAGAAACTAGAATCAGGTCACCAACAAAGTCAATGAACCCACACGGTGACATGAAAAATAACCTGCAAACGAGCGATAGTAAACCTGTTGCTCAAGCGTGGCTCATCATTCTAAACACCCTCCTACACATTCCAAACCTCCTGCCCACGGCACCCGTTTCTAAACCTACCTTCGTTCACACAGTATCCAAAATGAAAATCCAAACTGTGACCCATTTCTAGCAAATGTACCACACACTTTATTGCCAACTACTAAACGTAAAACACTTCAGTACATTGATACATTCGTCTCCTCATCACCATCTCCTGATTATAGTTATTGCAATATTGAACTATTCAATTCTACAGTTACTTGCTTGGTACATGCTGTACAAATCACGATTTCCTTTTTACTTCAACTGTGCCACCTCTACGTCAGTGAAAGTCGGGTTGAGACCAAATATTTTTTAGACTCTGACACCTTTTAAAAGGTGCTTGTGGCAAACTCGACAGTGTACACGCGCAGGTTAAGGAAGAGCTTCCCCCGTGTAACCACACGCAGCAGGATCTGAAAGCTGAGAGCGTGTGCTGTGGTTTATCACCTTCTGCAGCGCGGCTACCAGAATCTCTCTGGCATCACGGAACTGAGGCGAGTCTGTGCCGTAACGCCGGGCCAGTTCCTCCATACCGGCCAGCTCCAGAGAGAACAGGTCAGGGGCCTGGAGAGAGAGAGAGAGAGAGAGAGGAGAAGTAGAAAAAAAGTAAGAATGAAACAGACAAACACAAAGAGTGACATACAAAGAGAAATAAAAACAGTGAGAGGAGGGGAGGGGGCGGGGTGTGCATGTGAGAGAAAACAGCAAAAAGGTCAGTAAGATGGAGAGATAGTGAGAGGTAAAAAAATTAGTGTGAGAGAAACCTTATAAAGAAGGATTGGGGGGAAATATAATAAATAAGGCAATGACAGAGAAAAAGAGAATGAAAAACATGAAGAAAGAAAGAAGAAAAGAAAAAGTACAAGACAGAATGAGACGAATGAGAAAACTACAGAAAAAAAAGAGAGGGAGATGAAAAGAACACGACAGACGGAAAGTGAGAGCGAGAGGGGTGTAAAAGTGTGAGTGTTTAATCGCTGTATCAGTTCCTCAGGTTCACAGAAATATCATTCAGCACCTGAATCTCAGACAGGAAGAGCAGGTCGGCCTGAAGACGAGCGAGACGCAGAGAGACACATTCATCGGCAGTGTCTTGATCATATTGGCCTGGTACAATAGCGATGAAATAAATTCTGTAGAAGGACTACATCACGATACACTGGGTGCATTTTGCAAACAACCCAAAATAACTGACTTCCTGTTGAGAAGAGCTCATGAAATGCATATGCTCAGTCCAACGAGATCTAAACGTGTACCAAGTTCTACACGTATACGTGAAAGTGTGGATTAAGCACGTTTTGGCAGAAGATTAAGGTGTCCATCGGGGTTGACCCATTTGAGATTTTGCATCCTCAATGTTTTAAGCTCATAAAGGCCCGGTTTGTTGGCGATCATTTAAATTCCCTTGGCGCAGTAATCCAATGAGAGCGTTTTGCAATCGTCCCAAAATATCCAACTTCGTTTTGAGTAGATCCCATGACATGCGAGGGAAAAACGTTTCAGCTCAATGAGCTCTAAATGTGCAAGAGGTTTTATAATGTACAAGTGCAACTGTGTATGAGCTATGCAGGACCCATTCCACACCCAGGGCCCAGATGCATTTAAAGGGGACATACCAATACCTTAATCTGGATTCCACAGAGACCCACAGAGCCCTACTGTCTGTTCTCGTCCTCCTGGACCTCTCAACTGCATTTAACACAATAAACCACAAGATTCTCTTATCACTTCTTACAAGCCTTGGAATCTGTGGCACAGCATGGCAGTGGTTTGCTTCCCACCTAGATGATAGGTTGTATGACTTTTCATAGGTTGACATGGCCATTAGCATAACAAGGATATGAAAAGTCATACATCTGAGGGTATCCACCTGCATCTCAGCACGTCTGGCAGACTGGTCAGCTGAAGCTCGTTCTCAGTAAAACTGGACTATTGTTAAACCCTGGTCATTTATCCCTCCGTCGAGACCTTGTGATCTCCCTGGATCTCCCCCATAGTCCTGGGGTAACTCTGGACAATTAACTGTTATTTTCCCCACAAATTGTTAACCTTACACGTTGTTGTTCATTTCTTCTTTACAACATCAGAAGTTTTTGATCATTTCTTTATTTACAGACTACTCAGCTGCTTGTTCAATCCATTGATATTTCAAAAATGGACTACTGTAACTCACTCCTAGCCGGTCTGCCACTGTCCACCATTTGTCCTCTGCAGCTGATCCAGAATGCAGCTTCACTTCTCATCTTCAACCTTCCCAAGTTCTCCAATCCACCCCACTTCTCTCCCATATCCTCTTATATGACGATTTAAGTACTGAAGAAAGAGATATGCTTTGGCTTAATATGGCAACAGATTCCAACCTGTCTGTAAGCAACTAAGACCAGCCCAAGCACCTGCATCCACACACAACCTGTGTGCCTTTTGAGCAGGTTATGACCTCTGACTTGCAGTTGATTAGAGCCCATGACGTGACTCAATGAGCTCCAAATCAGCGCCTGTCTGCAAGCAACAATGACCACCCAAGCACCTGCGCCATCACCACCCAGGTGCAACATACAACAGTGTGCCTTTTGAGCATGTTAAGCCACTCAAGCATCCTAATGGCAGCAGATTCCAACCTGTCTGTCGACCTCCAAAAATCCCAGAATGCTTGGAAAAATATATATATATAATCATTAGAAACTAACAACTGCTTTAACCCGCGGTAACCCTGCACTCCAACAGAGAGCAGAAACATGACGCGGGACTGATTCTCGTTTCTTACACTAAAGACAGAAAGTTGGTGGGGCAAGTATAGGCGAAGGGGACGTCCAAGTGGTGTGGCCAACATGGTCATAGCGACCCCTGTTGTCCTCATCATCCTGATGACCCAGGGACGCAGATCCAAGCAGAACCATGGCGACCAAGTACAAACAAAAAAAACAAGTTATGCCCACAAACAAGTAGTGCAACAACCATGCTGATGATGCTTTCTCCATCACTTAAACTCACCTTAATGGTTTTGCAAAAACACTTCAACAAAAGAAAGTTAATCTTTAAACTTGTACATGTGTGTAGGTGTGTGTGTCAATCCGCTGATCTTTTTTTAGTAAGAGAAATTTAGAGACGAGAAATTGCATCACGTCACCGTGTAGTCAGCAGGTCGGTTTCACACCAATATTAAATTTCCTGTTTCGGCACTACCTTGCATAATTCAGTTCCTCTTTTTGTTTTTTTTTAAAGAAAAAAAAAAAAAGGTGTGAGGTTGAAAGGTAAATAGACTACAGAGACAGTGTATGTGTTAAATCATGGGGGCGAGCTGCTGCACCACAGGAGTGCTCTCAGCGATCAGAGAGGGGATGGAGTTGGCCACACTGTCCAGAGTGAACGGCACGCACTGAGACACGGCACAAAGAGAAACATGAGAACGATGCAGAAGAGTATTTTTAAAAAAACAATGCATGAAATGAAACCATGCTGAGTCTCGTGACTGTGAAATAAAGTCCAATTTTAAAACTGTGCAACGTTCAAAATTACTGCAGAGGAAGTCCTCGAGAGAGAGAGAGAGAGGAACCTTCAAAGAGAGACTTAGACTAAGAATAAACTAACACCTCTATCTGACTGTGTATCGGTCATTTCACTTCTACAGTCGCGTTAATCTAATCAAATAAAAACATGACAAAGCGGCAGACCACAGGCAGTAAGAATGGGTGGACATTTCTCAGCCTCCCTCACTCTCAGCACTGGAGCCCCCCAGGGTTGTATTCTGAGCCCCCTGCTGTTCTCTTTGTACACTTATGACTGTGTGGCCACTACCAGCTCCACCACCATTATTAAGTTTCCTGATGACACCGTCATTGTGGGCCTGATCACTGGCAACAATGAGTCGGCCTACCTGAAGGAGACTGCGAATATGTAGAACTGGTGCCAGAGGAACAATCTCCATCTAAATGTCAGTAAGACAAAGTAGTTTACAGTGATCAATAAGAGCCCAATAAAGAAAGCAAACAGCTTCAGATACCTCCGTGTTCACATCAGGCTGGTCCTGTCACAACAACACCGTGGTGAAAAAGGCCCGGCAGCGTCTCTACCACCTCAGACGCTTGTGAGACTTCAGACTGCTCTCTAAGGTGCTCAGGGACTTTGAATCCTGCACCATAGAGAGCACCTGACAGGAAACATCATGCACTGGTTCGGGAACAGCACCATGCAGGACAGACGAGCTCTACAGAAGGTTGTGCGATCAGCTGAACGCATCATCCGCACTTACTTAAGCTCCCTGACCCGCAATCTATCTACAACAAGTGGTGCTGGACCAAGGTCAGGAAGATCGTGAAGGACCTCCGCCACCCCAGCAATGGATTGTTCTCTCTGTTGTGGTCAGGAAAACGCTTCCGCAAAACGCAAAACAGTCTCTCAACCAGATCACTACACAGGACTAATCATCTCTGCATTTTTTGCACGCTGCACAGTTATGGACACTTTATGGACAATACTTATCTGTACTCTCATACACAGTTGCTCATACCCTGGACATTCATAGACATTGTATATTTGCACATTCTGAACTTTCACTTTTGCACATTGCAGACTATTGACATTTATGGCCCTTGTACATTCACACATACATGCACATTTGCACACTTCCCAGACATTTGCATTTAAATACTTCTCTATTTTTTTCAACATTTGTATAGATAGGTTTTTTTTATATATATATATTTTTTTTAATATTTTGTTCTATTTTCTATTGCTAAACTTATTCTTATTTTATTCCATTATTTACTTCTTGTTAATTGTTTTAAAATTTTTAAGGTCACGGGTGATATAAGCATTTCACTGCATATCGTACTGTGCATGACTGTGTATGTGACAAATAAAATTTGAATTTGAAACCCTGGTGAGCTGTGACTGCTTTCTACAACCATGTGAGTATTCAAGTGCTCACGTTCTCCAGTGGATAAGAGGAGATATTAGAGGGAAGATCCAAACTGTCGATGCCAAAAGCAATCAGGGCGTTGGCACGAGGACGCTGGAACAGGAAATCTGCTGCTAAGCATGGCCATTTCAGATCCTAAGTACATGCACACTGAAAGAAAGAGAGAGTGTGAGAAGAAGAGAATGAAAGAGAGAGAGAGAGAGATTACCTGTATGTCAAATTAAACCTTAAATAAAGATTACTTTACATAATGTAGCGGTCAATATCCAGCGTACCTCACGGACAGAGAAGCCCATGGTGAGAGCCACCATCTCATGGTGGATCTTCTCTCCACCTAGTGGCCAATTTCCAGCCCTGAATTTGACATATGCAGCAATGTCTATGCAGCAACATCATCTGGTCTCCAAAAACACCTGCATGCAGAAAAAAAATCATACACAATTTCATCTTCTGTAGCTCCTTAGATAAGCACAGTTTTATGAACTGTCTACATCACACGCCGTAATAACATGTTTAAGTAACTAATTAAAATACAATTTAAAAATATATAAAAGTACTAATTTGATTAAAAGCTTACTTGTCAATCTAACTTCCTTGTTATCATTAAAGCTTTATTTTTGTATGATTTAGTTTTGCTTTCTGCATGACTTCCCGCAAATGTTGTTTACATTTAATACATTACTCTAGCATCTAATTAAAGTTTTTTTTTAAGTGCTCATTGAAGACCAAATGCACTTTTTCTGAACAAATTTTACGAATAAAGTATGCGACACTTCCAGACATGACAAGTCCTAGATTAAATATTAAAAAATACTTAAGTTGAAATCATTTTATCTTCCGAACAAAGCACACAAAGCTCTCTCTCTCTTTTTATCTGTTAATCACATGTTAAACTTTTTAAATCAATTTAATACAACACCAGAGGTCCAAAAGAGTTACCAAAAAAAAAGGGGGGGGGGGTTGGGGGCTCATGATCAGGCATGATTGAAGCCATGTCACGTGACCAGGGCAATCACGTGACACTGCATCCATGCCATTAAATTTGATTCTTTAACACTTGAATTTTGCACTTATTATTATTTTTATTATTGCTATATTCATTTAAGAAGTCTGCATTTTTAAAAAAACGAATATATTTTTAAAAAACATCGTAACATTTAACGACTATTTAACAACTATATCTTAAAGTATTAGCATGCTTTGCTAACCGGGACAGCTCAACTAAATTTACTCACAGCTATGACGCTTTTTATACACTATATATACACACACATATAAACACTCTATTTATTTATTCGTGTACCGTACACGAATAAATAAAATATTTAAACGTTCTACCTGCTAAAACCGCAAGAGTAACGAAAGCTCGCGCGCCGTCCATCACCGCGGTAACACTTCTTCGGAGATGCAGCATCAGCTGACCCTCTGTCTCCGCGTCGTGCGTAATGACGTCGGAAATAATACGCAGTACGTGCCTACGTCCAGGAGTAAAACTTAGCAATGTCGGCACCTATCGGACAGACCGTGGTACTGACCGACAACTGTAATCTCGGCGAGCATCGATTTTCACCGTGTAAAGTGACCTTTCTGCGGAGCCCAGGAAGTCACCTATACGAGAAAAAAACAATCCATGGCGAGGAGTTTGCAATTCAGTTTATAAACCGTACCTACAAATTCTTAAACTGTTTCCTCAGTTTAAGACAAATTTTGCGCAAGTGTTAATAATCCGTGCACTCAGATTACGTAATCAATACCCTAAACCACAAGTTCCTAATCCACAAGTAATCCCCAGTCCCACACCTGTGGATGTGTATTGAATATTCCACATATTTATATTTCATACCTTGAGTTTGCAAATGTCCTTGACGCAAACATATCGGTGATAGATATAGATACAAAAAATAACCAATGTCAGGTATAGTTATTCATATATTTATGAATTATCTAATATTATCCTCAATGTTGTGTTTGTCCAAGGTGGTCAGACAGTATGTGCCTCAGCAGCAGATTGTGATTCCATCTCACATTTATTTCTTGTGATGTACAGTATTAGATATTTTATCTTGCACGTTAATATAATGTGAAAAAAAAACCGCTTTTTGACAGTTTTATTGCACCTTTTATGCCCTTTAATGACCTTTTATGACCTTTGGATGACCTTTGCGATGTTTTATGGCCTACAGGAATGTTAAAGGGGGGGGGGGGTAACGATGCTTATGCGTTAGACATCATTTCATTTGTTTATTTCATTTATTTCTTTATTTCATTTATATATGTATTTATTTATTTATTTATTTATTCATTGTAAGCATTCGTTCAGTGTGTTTTTATTTGAAAAAAGTTATGCTTGGTGAGGGGATACATTGATACATTTCAAGGTGTTTGTGTTTAACTATTAAGACAGGGAGATTTATTTATTACCAACAGGAGAACAGTGAAACGTTTAATCAGTGTGGTTAAAAAACGTGGATCACTTTGAATAACTGGAGACTGTTGAATCTGTTAGTTTTACTTAAAGAGTAGATGAATAAGCGTTACCAGAGAGTCAGAGCCCCGAGTCGTGGTCTCGATGATGCGACTAAAACGTTGTTGCGAGCGAAGAAAAGGACTGTGACTATATATATATATTAAGTTCTCTAACACTAGAGCTAAGGTGACTGTGTGTGTGTACAGTGATTACTGGGAGAAACAGAAGCTGCTTTGTGAATTATCAGTGCACTCTGAGCATTTTGTCATTTGCTGAACTGATCCATCAAATCGGTCAAAAGTCTAGCTGGTTTTACATATGCTTATATATATTATACATAAACCTGGTACTATACTTTTCTTGAAAAGAGTAGATTTGTTTCCTGTTTGTCATAGCAGCGTTGTAATGGCAGAGGGGTGTTAGTTAACATCCATTATCAGATTAGGATGTAATAAAAGTTTAACCAGATATTGTTTCATGGGAAGATGAGGCTAATGTTTAATAGCATTGTTTAGAAAATGTTTACGCCAAGTGTGTGTGTGTGTGTGTGTGTGTGTGTGTGTGTGTGTGTGTGTGTGTGTGTTTATGTCCATGCACAGGGTTGTATTATATCTAGGAAACAAAAGCTGCATTCACACAGGGGTAGGAATACCTTACAGTTTTAATTTGATGTTTCACTAGATCCTAACATATACGCTGAGTTAGCCCTCAATGCTAAGCTTAAATAACCGGTAATGTGAGTTACTCTTCAAACTCTTAACAAAAACTGATCTGAAGTAAACAGATCAGTAAATGTTCTCGGGTTGTTCTTGAGGGTTTAGTCTTGTTTTAGTCTTTTTTTTTTTCTCTTCTGTCACTAAACCTTCACGCTTGAAAGTTCGGTTACCTAGCATGGCTAGGTGTAAATATAATGTCGTTTTAGAAACTTTTCAGAAAACTCTTACAAAAACATAATTAGACTGGAATTTTAGTTACACAAATTATTTTTGTAAAGAATCTAACAACATACTGTATCTGAGTTAGAAGTTGACACTGTTGAATGATTAGACTTGTTTCCTCTGTCATTAAACTTAMACGTATGAAATTTCTTTTAGGTTCTGTTAGTAAATATTGTGAGCAATAATTTTATTTTAAAAACTTAAAAAAAAAACATCTGATAAAATATAAAAAAATAGAAGTTCTTGATTGTTTAGACTTGGTTCCTCTGTCACTAAACCTTCATGTATAAACGATCTGTTAAGGATCGAGGCTATGTGTAAGTATAATGCCGTTTTAGAAACTTTTACAAAGACTAGAGGGTTTCTATTAAACTCTCCTAACACATCTTAAGTGACAGTTTTTGTTTTTGATGGTTTACTCTATCCGACAGAAAAACATAATAAAGTAAAACGGATGTCATGACTTCCATGATTCTTTTGCCTTAGATATGGTGTTTTTAGTGAAAATAATTTGTGTGTTTCAGGTTTCCTCTGTCACCAACTTTCATACAACTTTTGTAAGACAAAACCATCGAAGAACAACAAATGTTGCCTCAAATGTGTTAGAGTTTTTCTGAAAAAGTTTCTAAAATGACATCGTACTTACACATAGCCTTGATGCTTAACAGCTCTCTCATACATGAAGGTTTAGCGACAGACACCGTAAACAATTCCCTCAGATACAGTATGTTGCTAACAGTTTATGAAAAGAAAAAAAAGTCAAAATTGCAAAGCATATAAACTTTATTATTCACATTTAGCTACCATTTAGCTAAACTTTCACAACTTTTTGAAGGCATGGTGACACAGGGAAAACAAGACAAAACGCTAAAGAATGTTGACTTTTACCTTCTAACCTTTCTAACAAAAGTTTAGCATCGCCTTTGAATTCATAGTTATCTGGCCAGGCTTTTACTACATCAGGCACAAGGACACTCACCTGTAGTAAATACTCGTAAACCCTTATCTTCTATTAACTATCGCCCCTATGACCCCTGATAGAACTTCCATGCATTAGTGACAGAGGAAACATGAAAAAAACAACAACAATTCCCTCACATAAAGTATGTTGCTAAATGTTTACGAAAAAGACTGTGTAGTCAAAATTGCAACGCATATAAAGATTTAATATTCACATTTAGTTACCCGAACTTTCAAAGTAAAGGCATAGCGGCACAGGGTGAAACCATAAAGAACATTGACTTTAACTTAGGTTTCAAAACAAAAGTTTATCACCTCATTGTGCATTGTTTTGTTTTTTTTAAATCCACCCTCTTGTTACATCCCCACAAACACACACATACGTACACAGACACCTATACAAGAAAACAAGACAAAACCATGAAAGATATCAGCGTTCTTTTTTCTCACATACGTTGTTTGTTTTTATGAAAAAGAAAATTCTGGTTTTCATAGGTGAAGAAATAATGTAATCAAAGACAAAACTATCATGAACGAAAACTGTCGCTTAAGATGTGTTTGAAGAGTTTAATAGAAACTCTAGTCATTAGAAAAGTTTCTAAAACGGCATTATACGTACTTAAACGTAGGCTTGATGCTTAACAGATCTTTCGTACATGAAGATTAAGTGACAGAGGAAGCAAGAAAAAAAACAACAATTCCCTCAGATAAAGTATGTTGCTAAATGTTTAAGAAGAAAGACTGTGCAGTCAATATTGCAACGCATATAAAGATTTAATATCCACATTTAGTTACCCGAACTTTCAAGAGTAAAGGCATAGCGGCACAGGGCAAAACCATAAAGAGCGTTGACTTTAACTTAGGTTTGAAACAGAAGTTTATCACCTCATTGTGCATTGTTTTTTTTTTAAATCCACCCTCTTCTTACGTCCCCACAAACACACACATACGTACGCAGACACATATACAAGAAAAGACAAAAAAGGACATCAGCTTTTTTCTCAGATACGTTGTTTGATTTATTTTTATGAAAAAAWTATTTGTGTAGCTAAAATTCTGGTTTTCATAGGTGAAGAAATAATGTAATCAATGACAAAAACTGTTGCTTAAGATGTGTTAGGAGAGTTTAATAGAAACCCTCTAGTCTTTGGAAAAGTTTCTAAAACGACATTATACTTATTCATAGTCTTGATGCTTAACAGATCGTTCATACATGAAGGTTTAGTGACAGAGGAACCAAGTCTAAATAATCAAGAACTTCTACTTTTACATTTTTGTTAGATGTTTTTTCTAAGTTTCTAAAATAAAATTATTGCTCACAACATTTACTAACAGAACCTAAAAGAAATTTCATACGTGTAAGTTTAATGACAGAGGAAACAAGTCTAATCATTCAACAGTGTCAACTTCTAACTCGGATAYGTTGTTGCATTTTTATGAAAAGTAATTTATGTAGCTAAAATTCCGGTGTTATAATGTTCATAGATGAAGGAATATTGTAATGGAAGACAAAACCATCAAGAACAACAACTGTTGCCTCAGATGTGTTAGAGTTTTTCTGAAAAAGTTTCTAAAACGACATCATACTTGCACATAGCTTTTCGTTTAACAGATCTTTCAAACATGAAGGTTTAGGGACAGACGCCACAAACAATTCCCTCTGATAAAGTATGCTGGTAAAAGTTTATGAAAAAGGAAAAGACTGTAGTCGAAATGGCAAAGCATGTAAACTTTATTATTCACATTTAGCTACCAGAACTTTCACAAATGAAGGCATGGTGACACAGGGAAAACAAGACAAAACACTAAAGAATGTTGACTTTTTACCTTAGATTTTTGAGAAAAGTTTCTAACAGAAGTTTAGCATCTCCTTTGAATTCATAGTTATCTGGCCAGGCTTTTACTACATCAGGCACAAGGACACTTACCTGTCGTAAATACTCTTAAACCCTTATCTTCTATTACCTATCGCCCCTATGACCCCTGATAGAACTTCCATGCATTAGTGACAGAGGAAACATGAAAAAACCAACAACAATTCCGTCGAATAACGTATTTTGCTAAATGTTTACGAAAAAAGACTGTGTAGTCAAAATTGCAACGCATATAAAGATTTAATATTCACATTTAGTTACCCGAACTTTCAAAGTAAAGACATAGTGGCACAGGGTGAAACCATAAAGAATGTTGACTTTAACTTAGGTTTGTTTGTAACAGAAGTTTAACACCTCAATGTGCATTGTTTTTTTTTATTCACCATCTTGTTACATCCCCTCAAACACACACGTACGTACGCAGACACCCATACAAGAAAACAAGACAAAACCATAAAATATATATATCAGCTTTTTTTCTCAGATACATTGTTTGTTTTTATGAAAAAATAATTTGTGTCGCTAAAATTCTGGTTTTCATAGGTGAATAAATAATCACTGAAAAATCATCAAGAACGAAAACTGTCGCTTAAGATGTGTTAGGAGAGTTTAATAGAAACCCTCTAGTCTTTAGAAAAGTTTCTAAAACGGCATTATACTTACACATAGCCTTGATGCTTAACAGATCGTTTATACATGAAGGTTTAGTGACAGAGGAACCAAGTCTAAACAATCAAGAACTTCTACTTTTTACATTTTGTCAGATGTTTTTTCTAAAATAAAATTATTGCTCACAATATTTACTAACAGAACCTAAAAGAAATTTCATACGTGTAAGTTTAATGACAGAGGAAACAAGTCTAATCATTCAACAGTGTCAACTTCTAACTCAGATACAGTATGTTGTTAGATTCTTCACAAAAATAATTTGTGTAACTAAAATTCCAGTCTAATTATGTTTTTGTAAGAGTTTTCTGAAAAGTTTCTAAAACGACATTATATTTACACCTAGCCATGACAGCTAACCGAACTTTCAAGCGTGAAGGTTTAGTAACAGAAGAGAAAAAAAAAGACTAAAACAAGACTAAACCCTCAAGAACAACCCGAGAACATTTACTGATCTGTTTACTTCAGATCAGTTTTTGTTAAGAGTTTGAAGAAAATCCTTTGTGTAACACACATTACCGGTTATTTAAACTTAGCATTGAGAGCTAACTCAGCGTATATGTTAGGATCTAGTGAAACATCAAATTAAAACTGTAAGGTATTCCTATCCCTGTGTGAATACAGCTTTTGTTTCCTAGATATAATACAACCCCATGCATGGACACACACACACACACACACACACACTTGGCGTAAACATTTTCTAAACAATGCTATTAAACATTAGCCTCATCTTCCCATGAAAAAATATCTGGTTAAACTTTTATTACATCCTAATCTGATAATGGATGTTAACTAACACCCCTCTGCCATTACAACGCTGCTGTGACAAACAGAAAACAAATTTACTCTTTTCAAGAAAAATATAGTACCAGGTTTATGTATAATATATATAAGCATATGTAAAACCAGCTAGACTTTTCACCGATCTGTTGGATCAGTTCAGCACGCCATTCCTGACTAAATGATCACGGCTCAGAGTACACTGCCAATTCACGGAGCAGCTTCTGTTTCTTCCAGTATTACTAATCACTACACACACACGGTCACCTCAGCTCTAGTGTTAGCAGTGGTGGTTTTAGGCATGGGCAAACTGGGCAGCCGCCCAGAGCGGCATTTTTTCACGACTCCAGGGGGGCGGCACTTGGGGGGAAATACGATCCGCCACGCCTACTTCCATCAAAGAATGCAGGCTGCCTGTCAGTACCACGTATTATTAAGACTACAGCAGGGGGCGGAGCTTTTTCTTACAAAGCCCCAAAGTTATGGAATAGTCTTCCTATTAATGTTCGGGACTCAGACACAGTCTCAGTGTTTAAGTCTAGGCTAAAAACCTATTTATTTAGCGCAGCATTTTTGTAAATAGATTAGCCTTAGGTAAAGGAGCAGATCTGGGGGACTCATGGACGTAGAGTATTCTGGTGAACTGGTATGTTTAGATGCTGTCCTCCCCACTCTCATTGATCACTCAGGTTTGTTGACGGTGAGGTGTTTGGTTGCTTTACATCTCAGTTCCCCCTCATGTCTGTGTTTCCTTCTGGCTCCTCCCTTTAAGTTATGATGTCATAGTTAGTCCTGCCGGAGTCTCTCGCACTCTACACTAAATATACATTCAACTTATACATTATGTATCTGTGACCAGACCTAACTGGTATCTCTCCTCTTCTGTTCTCTCTCTTTCCCTCTCTGTCAAGCTACAAATGTCGTTCCTGATCTGCAGGTGACCCAGACTCCCTCTGCCCTCTGGATCTGCCTGACTCATCCTGGTGCCCTATTTCTGGTTGGAGACCAGATGCCCCGTGTGTCTCTTTGTGATGCGTCCGGTGTCTGGGAACGGTTTCACTCTACCATGAAGACGGTTCTGGCCTCGACTGATGTTAACAGCTCTGAGGATTTGACTTGGCTGCAGTCGCTTGATGGTTCAGGACTGGAACTTCTGAAAATGGAGACTAAATTTACAGAAATCTTCACAATAATGATGTTTTTCTTTTTTTTTAAATAAAACAACGATTGAGTTTGTTTAGTCTTTACTGTACTAAAAGTCCCTGTGAAGTACAGTAGCTCGGGTTACTACACATACTAATGCTAACAATGCTTCTGTAGCCAATACATGATTTAAAATAATAATAATAATAATAAAATTTAATCCAAAGCCAGGATCTAGGATGGTGAGGAGAGTGTTTGTAGTGACGTCAGAACATGAAAACGATGTAACTTCACTTATGGAGGAATATAAAGCTGTGTTTGAAGGGCTTGGATGTCTGCCTGCCGAGCACAGAATAAGTGTTGATGACACAGTGACACCTGTAGTGCATCCATGCAGAAAGGTTCCGTTTGCTTTGCGAAGCAAACTTAAAGAGGAGCTGGCTCGCATGCAGAAGCTCAATGTAATAAAGAAAATTGATGAACCAACAGACTGAGTGAGTTCACTAGTCGTTGTGCAAAAAAAAAATTTTTTTTAATGGAGCTTTGAGGATTTGTCTTGATCCCAGAGACCTCAACAGAGCCATAAAAGGTGAACATTTTAAGATGCCCACCAGAGAGGAGATTACTGTATGTCACAGTTTGCTGGAGCTAAGTGGTTCAGTAAGCTTGATGCATCATCTGGCTTTTGGCAAATGAAACTTGATGAAGCAAGCTCAAAACTGTGTACCTTCAATACACCAGAAGGCAGGTACCGTTTTCTTCGTCTCCCGTATGACTTTTTTTCAGGGCCGGAAGTTTATCACAAGACAATCCTCAGGTTTTTTGAGCACTTACAAGCTGTAGAGACTATGATGGATGATATAATTGTGTGGGGTTGCAGGAACATGATGCACGGTTGAGGCAGGTTCTAGATCTAATAAGAAAGTCTAATTTCAAACTAAATAGACAGAAATGTGAGTTTGCAGCTAACAGCTTGACTTTTGTTGGAAATGTCCTGCTGAGGAAGGTGTTATCCAGATCCAAGAAAAACCTCAGCAATAGTCAACATGGACCAGCCCCAAACTAAAGAGGAATTAAGAAGATTCCTTGGAATGACCATTACTTGGCCAAATTCATTCCACAGCTGTCCACACGTTCTGCTCATCTCCGATGTCTCCTGGAGCAAAAGACTTAGTAAGCAGGAGCAGGAGGCATGCTTTCTGAAGCGCATCATCACAGAGGAGCCGGTGCTCAGATATTATGACTCCCACAAGAATATCAGGATATCAGCTGATGCCTCACGATATGGCCTCAGTGCCGTGCTGCTGCAGTAATATGATGAGAGATGGCAGTCATTAGCATACGCATCACGTGCTTTAACAAGTGCCATGAGTTAAACTATGCACAAATAGAGAAAGAACTCTTGGCTAGCACATATGCCTGTGAGAGGTTTCATCAGTTTGTGTATGGTGAGACCACTGAAGTGCAAACTGATGACAAACCTCTTGCGTCTATAATGTCAAAACCCTTAAATGATTGTCCAATGAGAATTCAGTGAATGTTCATCAGACTTCAAAAATATGATGTCAAAATGACCTACACACCAGGAAAATTCATGTTCGCAGCAGATACTCTCTCTCGAGCTGTTGACCGGCATGAAAATTCAAACGAAGAGAAATGTGCAGACATACAAGCGTACGTTGACATGATCGTGACATCAGAAACACAATACACATCACCACACACACACGCAGTATACATACTGTGCGCACTCACTTGATAAACACACACAACCTGCTCATTTTTCATCCTATATATTCACAAAAAGAGCTACACTAATACAGTAGATATTATATTATTATTTTTGTAACTTTACAAATATTTTTTTATATTTTTAGAAGTAAATTTTAATTTGTAACTTTGTGCAAATTAAATCTGCTGAAGTCATTAATAAAATCTGCTTAATGTGTTTCAAAAATATGTTATTATGTTGAAAATGCGTGCAACATTTATATTAAAAAAAAAGTCCTAAACCCCTTTATGGTACCCATGTGTAATACAGAAGAACAGAAGATTGTGTTTACTGTATCATGGGGCAAAGTATATTTTTATTAACCACACAGTGTACTTTTTTAGATTATAGAGGAAATGAAAAGAGTAATAAATAAATAAATTAAGGGGGGGGTATTATATCTAATATCTAACTAATATCTATTTATGCACAGTCAGTGTTATGGATTTAACAAGTGAATATATCTATATCTTGGCTGATGTAGGACAAATACTTGTGTACTGTGTAAATCATTAAGGGTAACATGCTGTTTGTTTACTGATGAGCAGAGATTTAGTTTCGCTCTAACTCGCTGAAGCGAGGAGTGTCGTGGTAAATTTCAAGAACTTTGAGACAATTTTTAACCAAATCAACTAAGCAAACTGGAAGAAGAGAAAAAACAAATCAGGTTTATTGAAGACAGACGTAGACAGAAATCTGAACCGGTCAGACAGACAGATGCTCCCGAAGTCCCAAAGACAAAAGAGCGCACGAGGAAAACCTGCAAAGAAATCAAAAGAGCTGATTCCTGTTTCCAGCCTGGGTTTATATACCTGAAAACCACTGTGTTGCTCCTCTTTGTTTCTTTGTCTGATCTACCTTTTAGTAATTATTCATTCATTATATTATTTATTTTTACAGTTTCATGTGCACAAGTCACTGTCTCGGGCTAGGATAGATCCGTCACTACCGCCTACATACCTACTGAATTTCTTCTTTTTGATGGGCTTACTTTCTACTCATCCTGATCAGCCTTAATCCCTTAAACCTGTGACTATGAGAACAATTCGGATGAGTGATGAAATAGTTGTTTTTTTGCTGTAATTACAGCACTGTGTGCTCTCTAAAAAGAGGAAGTTAGTCCATCTGCGAGCCTTTTCCCTTTTCAGCAAAAGGATGATTTGATCTTAATTTATGAAATTCCCCGTCGTCTGGATTAAATTCCTCTTTCGGTCAGGACTATGTCACAACTTCCTTGAGAACATTTTGGGTCTAAGGGCATAACTTCCCACTGATTGCATTTGTTTGATTTTAGATGCGTTTGATATATTTGATATACTGTACTTTTAATATACATTTTTTTGTTCTTTAAAGCTGAGCTGCTTTGCAACAATCACCAATTTTAAGAGGCACCATATAAATAAAATTTAATTGAATATATGAGATGCAATTGGTTGGAATAACATACTTGTGCTAAATGATACATTATGTAATTGAAATCCAATTTCTTTTTTACATTTCCCTCGTAATCTCTTTTACTGCCAGACTTTCTACATTTTCCCTTTGTTATTTATTTAGGAAATAAGTATACAGTCTTATGGAAAAGTTTAGGCACCGATGAGAAAAAACTGATTTTTTTTTTTATTGGAAAGATGTTAACACAGTCTCTTTTTGCTTTATTCGCTCTTATAATTTTTTTTTTTAACTTTTTTATTTATTTATATAGTCTTACACAGCTGCTTAGAGGAACCCAGGGTTGTTGAGTGTCCGCAAGTGTGTGCACAAGGTTTGAAGAGTCAAAGTATTTGTAAAGCTTTAAAATTGGCATTTGCTAATGACAGCTGTTTCCATGCATTAGATCTAATGAGCTGATTAAGGTCTGAAACCTTGTAAAAAGAATCTGAGACTCTGGAACTCTTAGGGTGCCCAATGTTTTGCACAGTATCACAATAATGTTTCTAGTTTTTATCTTTGTTCAATTTATGACATGAAAACTAACCGTTTTTTTTTTTTTTGCTGAAAATATTGTGCATTTTTTCAGATTTTTAAAAAAATCTTTTCAATTAAAAAAATCACCTAAATCTGTTATTTATCAAGAGGTGCCTAAACTTTTGCATAAGGCCTGCAGGTCACATCCATAGGCTTCCATTCTTCACCATACTGTTTAATCCCTTCAATGTTCACAGAATGTCAGGTGCATTTTTTTTTTTTTGAGAAAATTGTCTCTCTTGTTGCCTCCTCCACCACCTTAGTCATCATCAGAGGGGTTACAATCAGTTTTCTTTTAAATTGTGATCCTGCTCTGATGCATCCTCCTCTAAATCATTATTTGCTTCCACGTCTTGGAAGATCAAATCAAGTACCTCATGCACAGTATGCCATAACCTCAGTCATTGAAATATCAGCTCAGGTATCTTTATGAGCTCATGACCCTCTTCTTATCCCTCTTAATCAAATGAATAAACACTCTTTTCTTCCTTTTTTACACTCTAAAAACTGCTGGGTTAAAAAACAACCCAGCCATAACCCAGCTGCTGGGTCACTATTGGACAGAACACGTGTTGGGTTGTTTTTACCCAAGTGCTGGGTTGTACCATTTAACCCAGAATTCTGGGTTGTTTATCTGACCCAACCAGTGGGTTAAATTGACACTCTTGCTGGGTTAAATGTTAAAGTGTTGGGTTATTTTATCTGACCCAACCAGTGGGTTAAATTGACACTCTTGCTGAGTTGACTTATTCCATTTGATTTTTTATTTTTTCAAAAAAAAGATGCAAAATGTACACAACTTCACATAATGTAAATAGATTGGCACAGAATAAGAAAATGTGAATAACTCAATTTTGACAAAAATGTCAGACAAAATCATATAATCCCAAGGTGATCATTTGTTAAATATTAAATTAATGTAACATACTGTACAAACAATAAAAACAAAAGTGTTTTACTGTAAATGTGCATTTTTTTTGCATTTAATACAATGTTTAAACACTTTTTATGTAGAAATGTTCAATACTAATCTTATACTGTAATGCCCACATGACATCAAACATTCCCCCATCTTAATATTTGTACTTAAATGTATACTTTAATACTTAACTATTAGGTATTTAACTATTACTATTTAATTTCCTTAAAATGACATTAAAAACAAAGACAATAAAACTTTAAAAAACATTATTAATTAAATGTGGGGTGAAAAAACTGTTGTCCTCAAAAACCTAACAGTAATCAAGTCCATCAATCTGATCTACAGCGTGCTGGAGAAACTCGCAGGTGAGAAGACACTGCTTTGTGTATTTAACATCAAAGATTTTAAAATAATTAAAACAAACATCAACTGTCTTCACCAAAGAGCCTGTCTGTATCAATAGCATTGCCTCCAACAATGGAAAAGGTCTTTCAGGTCCCTCTTGTCTCATCCCCAATACACAAAACGTGGAACAATGCTCCAGTCATCTCCATATTTTCAGATATCATTCCCATCTTGCTGGTTCACCTGTGGAGTACACACCATCACTTAGTGTTGCAACATAACTAACATTTATATCAAGCAATTTTGTTAAGGACATACAGCTATTTATGTATTTAATGCAAAACGTTTTTTCGTTTTGTCAATACTCAAAAATACATAATGTGAACATGAATATAATGTACATTTCTGACTAATTTACCTCACTATTTAACTTGTGAGCGTTAACAGGATACGGTGCTCCATCTGGATTTAATATGAAACATTCACCCCTTTTCAAATTCTCAACAAACCTTAGATTAATGCGATATTTAAGTGATGATTTTACAACTTGCAATAAATATTTCATAAGGATTAAGAAAAAGCACATTTTAAACAGTGACACATTCTAATTTATTGAATAATAAAAACAGAAAGAAAAAATATATATTAACCCCACACCACCATATCAAAGCATTTATTTTAAACAATAAAATATGCTTGCTCCTACCACAACTTACAAAAAAAAAAGTAAAAATTTACCATAAAATACTGAGTGCTCTGAGTATGATCCAGTCAGAAGAATCCAGAAAGTTCCACAAAGAATAAACCAACTGCTGGGTCAAAAAACACAACCATTTTTATTTATTTATTTTTTTTAACAGACAGAAACAGAAGACATATTAAGACTGTCATTAAACATATCCCAATAACTTTTTCTGACGCCTATTAAATATTATATAATATGCCAAGAGACTTTCCACACACAACATTAGTGAAGATTACTAGTAATTTACCTAAAATTACATATAAAATAGTACATTTAATAAATTTAGGGTTTTTTTGTGTGCTACAAACGCACTTTCCTCATAAAATACACTATAGCCGACTGTTGGCACAGAATATTAAAACATGACCTCCCCTCACCCCCATATCAAAGTGCGACTAAAAAGGTGGAAAAATGAATAAAAATGAAAATGAGCTCCTACCACAACTACAACATTTAAAATTTAGGTAAAAATTTATATAAACTTACCATAAAATCCTGTCAGCATTAAGTGGTCTCGTGCCCCCCGCTTCAGAAGTGAAGAATCCAGAAAGTTCCTCAGGCCGTGTCTCAATTCCAAGAACGCAAAGAGCGGAGTTGACTTGGAAGTGCACACTCGAGGGTTTGAGGACACCGGGTATAATAATGTAACGTAGCGTACCTGCCGCAAATGTATTATACACCATAATCGTATTATACCAAAGATTGCTTGTCAGAAATACACAAAATAAATCCGCTGTTTTAACCACTGCAGTGACACCACACCCAGCGGTAGCTTTCAGAAGTGGCCGAAGTGAGGCTATGTTGAGCGGCTACATGAGCGCGGAGGTCAAATCCCCGAAATCTTTGGTACAATTTTTTAAATAGATTAAATAGATCTACTTTTTGTGACACAATAACAGTAATATTTAAAACACTTTAGAGAAATAAAGAATAAACCAGTTGTTGGGTCAAAATAACCCAACCAGGTGTTCATGTGTAAATGACCCACTACATCTCATTTGACCCAGCATTACCCAACCCAACAATGTGTTTAAAGTCCCCGAAATAACCCAGAATTTTGACCCAGAATGAACAACCCAACAATGTGTTTACAGAAACAACGCAGCATTTTTTAGTGTAGTTTTTATTTTGCTACATGGCAGGTACTCCGACATCTGTAATGTTTATTATGTATGATCACTCTTATCTATTTTACTCTTTCACTGTTTTGAGATTTCCCATGACCCTACAAAGATCAACAGGTGCATGTTTCTGTGGTA